>JACTAT010000004.1:2130408-2184321 GCA_014526335.1 Chrysaora quinquecirrha
AAAATAATAATGAAAGTGATAACAAGTGATAACTTACACTCTCATTATTACATCACAGCACTTTAATTGGCAGTATTCTCATTAATTTTTTTGATATTATTTGCAAGGTCTGTGGTCGAGGCTTCACGGAGAATCGATTCCTCACGCGGCATATGAAGATTCACGCGGGAGTCAAAAACACAGCTGCGAGATCTGCGGGAAACGCTTTTTGCAACAGAGTAGTTTGAAAACGCACAAGGCTGTTCACAAGGAAACAACGGAGTTTTTCTGCACGTTCTGTGGTAAGAAGTTCACCTCAATAGCGAATCTCCAAAAACACACAAACATTTGCCCAAAAAATAGGAAATAATGCAGGTTATTAAGGGGCTAATAATTGAGCTGATTTATCCATAAGTTTTTTTAGGTCCGTCTCATACGTCGTGTCGTGTCGTATCGCGTCGTCATACGTCGTGCCGTGTCGCATCAACAGTAATTCAGTTCGACTGGGTTTTGACTCAGTATGCCACTGTTTGAGTAGGCATTTTTCTGTTCCAGCCAAACGACTGTTTTTGGTTTCATAACCTCAATCTGGGTGAACTTAGACGAGTGGCCTTTACCTAATACACCTTATCAACTTAGAGCCTCTTTTTCAAAACGTTCGTACAAAAATTTTGACCCTAGATTCAGAATGAAGACATTAACTTTGGGTTAAGGGAAATTTTCTTTCGTAAAGCCTTTAAGATGTTGATTTTATGGCGACGAAAAGATAAAAAAATTAGAAAAGATTTGACCGTGGAAAGTCGCTAGGGGTGAAAGTTTACACCCTCAGTCGTTTTTCAAGATCAAATCCCTTAAACATTTCAAACTTTTAATCGCTATAAAATCAACATAGTAAGGACTAGAAGCATAAAAATTTACCTCAACACTAAAATGAAGGTGCTGAATTCCAATCTGAAGTCGAAATGCTTCTGTGGTGAAATTTTCAAGGTTTTTGAAAACGAGGCCCTTTGTTGAAAAAGTCATGTATCATACCGAGATCATACACTGGTAGTACGATTTTGTTGAACCGAGTGTTAAAGTTAGTTTCAAACGTGTCCTGCCGCGCCGAAATTATTCAAAATTCACTCGGTGCGGCGCGCCACGGCACAACACGGCACGACACAACGTATAGAATAGGCCGCAGCTTCACTTTTCAGAATTCGCTGTTGCTGTTTTGTTCACAAGTTTTGTTTTTGATACAAGGAAATTTTGCCCTTAAGGTTGTTAGTAGAGTTTCTTAGGTTTAATAAGCATTCCCGTTTTTGAGAAAAACTTTTTAGCTGGCCTTAACCGACTGACGGCACTCAAATTTACTATAAGGAATAATTAAAAGAGACCCCCCAAGGGGGATGCAAAATCACGCGATCACGCACAATTTTTCGACGATTCACGCAGTCACATACGATAAAACTTCATTACAACTTCAGGCGTTGCTCCCGAAATTTCGAGCAGGATCAATATTCAGGATGTTTGTTCATATTTCAAAAGAATTGGCCTTGAATATTCTTTCCACCATGAGTTTGCAACAGGAAACACACAAAATTAAGATTTTAGGGGACCAAATTAATTCATCATATGAGAGAATGAAAGAAATATATTTAGCTGACAAGGTTTGGTGGATAAAAGGGCATTCCTACATTCAAGCAACCTCTCAATTGTTTCGCCAATACTGCAAATCACAAAATAAGGAGCATTAGCAAAGCATTTCACGCGACACGCAGGAGTTTAGATTCGCGCATTCACGCGCAAAAATTTCTCGTTTCACGAAATCACGCATGAAAAATGGTCCAATAACGCATCACGCAGAACCGCTTGGGGGGCCTCTTAAAAAAATGTGGGTAGCGACGAAGAAAATTATTATTCTCCGTAAATAGAAGATGAGAAAATCTAGTAGTTGTGTTTCTTATAAGAAGTTTCTTACAAAGAAGAGCAGTTGGATGCAAGATCGCTAATCACTGTACGAGTCAATTCTATTTCGACTACCCTATCTCAAACGTCTCTCTAGTCTACCTTTAATTGAAGTCTTGGTCCACTGCGCATGTCCAGTAACTGCCACCTTATTTCCTCTGCGTATCTCAAACTTCCTTGCCTCGAATTTTTCTCTATTTCGAGCAAGGCTTCGGTCAACCTCGTCCCCAGGGTGAATAGGCCTCTACGTGAAACTTCGCTATCCATATTTGACCCTGGTATCGGCCTTGTCTATTCGCAATTTGATTGGCTGTTCAAACAATAGAAATTTTAAGTGACGTCACAGTTTCTTCAAAATTTCCCACCAAAATAGGCCGAAAACTATGTGAAAAACAATTATAAACACCAAATAATGATGCTACATGAGAAATTGTATCTTGCCTGACAGTTATCGATGAAGTTCTTTGCATTTTCTTTATAAGAACATCTGCTTCTTTCATCTACATCTTGTTTTGATGCCTAGGCCAAAATTGCCAGTATTTTGGCAGATTTTGTGGCTGGTACCAGGGTCGGGCCAAGATCGATTTGACGGTTGAGATTGGAGGACATTCGATTTGGGGTCTGGGGACGAGGTTGGGTTTCGGTGTCCTGTCGAACTTTCCCACATTTATTGTAAAATGACATGCTGTAGATACTTTGCAGGGACAGTTTTGAGTGTGCATGGGTCTAAGCACATCATAAAAAAACAAAATTAAATTGGCGGCTCAACCCAATTAAATTGGTCGGTCATGAGAAGTTTTAAGTACTAAAGCCCGAGGCAGGTTGCTGCAAAAGTGCGATTTAACTGTGCGCGCATACTGTAGCTACAGAAGTTCTGGTCGTGAAAAGTGTTCTGAATTTTGTGCAAATTTATTGAATTCACAAAGTGTTAGTCTACGAAAAAATGTGCCACTTTATAGCATAAAATTAGAAATAAAAATAATACTCAATACTAATTAAATTCTTAACATTAAAAAGTTGCTTGAATTTATGAAGGAATTTTGCAACGAAAATCTTTTTAGTTTTTGGCAAATGCATTTAGAACAAAATTGTAGCGATAATTTTTTTGATCGAATGTCAGTTTACATAACAGTACAGCACTGAGTGCAATATGTCCGTGTAATTTGAACCTGTCGGTATTTACTGCAAACTTTTCCGACGGCTTTTCGCGCGATTTTCTGCGAGAGTTCGTTGTTCTCTTCCTTCGTTGGCGATAAGACTTTTTCAGCCTTCTTTTCAGATTTCCCAGCCTCGTTCTTGTTTTCCGCAACCTCGTTTTCATTTCCCTTATCCTCGTTTCCATTTCCATCATCAGTGATGTCGATTTCTCTGTCACCTTTTTCTGAATTGTTGTCAAGATCTTTGTTCTCCGTTTCTTTTTCTTTGCAAGAATCTTTGTTTTCGTTGTAATCTTCAGCTTTCGATAGAGCACTCATTTTCAATAAAGTAAGCGGAGACTCGGCGACATTTTCTTCTGCTAACTTCTTTTCATCACCTCCATCGCTATGTTCCTCCTCTTTTTCTCTGTCTCTTCCTTCTCTGTCTCTTCTCTCTCGATCTTTGTATCTCCCGCACCACCAATCTTATTATTTATATTCAGCTCACAAACAACTGCGTCAAACATCTCCTTTGATTTTCTTCTCTCTTCGTCCTCAATTTTTCGTTGCTCTACTGAAGTTTCGAAGACATGATTCTCAATATCTGATTCAACGTTCATAACCTCTTGTTCAGCATCATTACCATTTTCGTTTCCAATTTTTTCTTTCTCATCTTTTTTCTCAATTTTGTGCTCAACTTTGCCTGCCGCTGTATCTTCACCTTGCTGAACGCCATCTGTGGGAAGAGTCTCTTTGTTTACATCGAGATTTTCTTCTTCGGCTCCCTCAACCTCAATCTTCGGAAGAATTTTTTCCTCTCCCTGACTTTCTTTCTGACTTTCCACAACTTCAGTTTCCTTTTCTTCTTCCAAAACAACATCTTTCTTTTCTTCAATTTTATTGTCAGCATTTTCCTCATCCTGTTTCAACTCAGAGTAAACTTTTTTCTCTGTTTTGCTAAGTTTTCTTAATTTTCCAGTAATTCTTCCTTTGATCGATTTTCTTCTCTCTTTTGGGATTTCTTTATCTTCGTTGTCTGTCTTCTCTTCCTTGGGCCTACTTGATTTTTCATCTTCTCCTCTATCTTGTACTTTTGAACAATCATCCTCGTTTTTTGCTAATTTTTCTTGAACAGACGAAGACTCTCCTCTGCTAAACTTTTTCTTCCATTTCTTCGACTTTTTTGATTTCGTGCCCTTCGGTGTAGTTTCCATCAAATTCTGCTGCTCTTCCTCCACGTTTCCACTATCAGCTATAATTTTATCGCTCATATTTCTTATTTTTTTTCAACAAATAATTCCTGCTACAGAACACTTTTCAGACAAAATTTAGTGCTGTGCTCACTCAACTATGCAGAAATTCTGAGATCATGCTTCGATCTACTCTCAGCTAAATACTTGAGCGCACGACCAATGTTTGTACCCAGGCCTAACAATCTCGTTTTATCACATGATACCGTCTCTTCTCCGATTGGTTCATATCATCAATACTCGCATATGATTGGTTGATAATTTCAATCAGGGAATCACCTTGTATCCGAGGACGAGCTATCCTACTGGCGACTCGTAGCGTGTTCATATGGTTAATGACCCCAATAGGCAAGCATGTTCAAACAGGTGAACTTGTGAAATTGAAGCTATTGTTCTGAAAGCGCTATTCGGCAATCACAATAAACATCCGTCGCCGCTTCTAATTACTTTCGCTAAATCCCGAGAAACAGCCGGGCAAAGCGGCCCCCCCCCAGGGGACAGGCGGTCAGTGATTTCGATAAAATTTTCAAATAGGCAACACAGACATTCTAGGAAAAAGCGAAGAAAGTATTTTTCGTTCATTCATACGAGTGGTTTCAAAGTTAATTATATTCCAAAAAGAAGTAATAGTAACGAAAACTGATTTCAAAGCTGTTTTCATAAAACGTCGGGAGGCCAGATTCACGGAGACGATAGCGCACCTTGATAAGAGAGACGCTACGTTCAAGCAAGATCGAAAAATCAGTTTTTCAACTCTACAGTGAATTCATAGATATTTCCAAAACACGATTTCGTAAAAAGATCAAATACGTAGCTATATCATGCTTAAAAGCTTTTATTGGGATAACTTTTCGATTAATTTATTTTTAGGACGTAAAAATTAATAAGGTACACGCAGTTTTTTTATAAGCACCTTTTATGGCCTCCTTTTAGTAGCAAAAGTTGCTTAGTAGTTCCTTAATTTTAACTATATCTTTTTGCCCTAAGTATAGTATAGAGGCTAGAAAAACAGCAAATTCTAACATTGCACATAAAATGACTGGAATCATTTCTCCCTGCTGATATTGTTACCTTTAGAGACTTTGCATTAAAAGTTAAACGGAAAACGCTCAATGAAATGTCTCACTTAACGAGAAACACTCCGCGGATATGCGAGTTTTGACGACAAATGAATGGAAATAGCTTGAATATTGATGAATATTCGATTTTTTGCAGTGATATAAATCATCAAAAAATTAAAAAGTTGCTTAGGTGTTTTTCCTATGGTACTATACGTTGCTTAAAATTTTAGGCCTTCTACATCTTGGTTGCTTATAAGCGGTTGCTTATAAAAAAACTGCGTGTATGTTGAAAAAAGGAAATTTTCCCTATGGTAGGTTGGTAGGAAGGTTGGTATTCAAAAGCGCTTGAAATACCTGTCACCCGTTCAGGAAAAATTGTCAAAAATCGTCCTTTTATGCCAGGAAATGTCAGTCTGAATGTAGCGCTCGAATTTCAACTCGCTTCATCTCTATGCCGCTTGCGTTTGATTCCCTGTTAGCCACGGGCCTGTTTGTCGGAAAGTCGATATTTTTATCAGAAACCTGTTTATAAGAAACCTAGTAGATCTAGAGATTATTAGAATTTTAAAGTCCCCAAACGAATTGATTCCAAAAAAATTTTGCCTTCTATGTACTAAATTCAAATTTAGTTTTGCCATTTAGCTATGCTGAAGTTTAGCTTTCTTCGAATTTAATGACGTCAACAAAACGTGCAGCACAGGTTGCCAAATGTTCACCAAACAGAATCCCAATCACACTCTGTTGACAAACAACTTCTTGTTGTTGTATCAACCACTGGATCCTCAACTCCATTCTTATAGATACACACTTTTTTATAAGAATACAGTCTATAAGAATATTCAGGCTCAAAATTGCCAAAGAACAATGGAAATTTAAGAATAACAATGGAAAAGTTCGAGCCTCGGCAAAAATTTGGATATTCTTACAAAAAAAGTGTGTACCGTAAATCCCTCAGCGGGGGGTACTCATTAACCTTCAATACGGGGGGTCCATGCCAATATTTGGGGTCCGAGAACTTAAGCTTATATAAAATTTGGGGTCTTTGAATTATAACATGGAATAAAATTCAATATTTGGGGTCCAAAAATCTGAAGGAAGAATCCTGCGATTTAGTCCGATTCATTACAATGACCCATCCAATTGCCAAGAGCTTATAAAGTGTAAATTGTCATGAAACTGATGGCTAAACCTGAGAAAACATTTTAGGTGTCCAAAATAGATAGCAATATTAAGGGTCTCCAAAACATTAAATTCAATATTTGGGGGTCTGCAAGGAAATAGTGGCATGGACTCCCCGTATTGAAAGTAAATGAGTACCCCCCTGGGGTAAATCCTCGAATAAGCCCCCGAAGGCTAGTTGCAAAAATGAATTTCTGGGTGGGGGCTTATTTTTGGGGGGGGGCCTATTTATAAGTTTAGCATTTTTGTTAAAGGTGTACATAAAAAAAACGACAGAATTTTCTCAACTAACAAAATTTAAAAGTAACAAAAAGCTATTTCGCAGACAAAACTCGCGTTTCATTTTCTTGTTTTCTTCAAAGGAAGCTATATTGTACAGCTATATTGTACAGCTATATTGTACAGCTATCAAAGGAAGCTATATTGTACAGCTATCGTCATATAGAGGAATTTTCTCGAAATAACATATTATTTGGTAAATAAGCCCCCCTTCGAATAAGGCCCCATGGGGGCTTAATAGAGGTTTCTGCAAAAGATGGCCGCCGTTTCTGTCAACCCCTTGTTTTTCATAAGGTTTTACGAAGGGAATTCTGGGAATAATTTCCTTAGCTACGAATTCAACTTCTGCAGCTATGTAATATATGTAACCAAGGAAATTATTCCCAGAACTCTTTTCGAAAATCCTAAATGAAAACAGTAGGCAAAAACGGCGGCCATCTTTTTCGGAAGTGTCTATTGAGTTCCCTCGAATAAGGGGGGGGGGGCTTATTTGCAAAAATGAATTTCTGGGTGGGGGCTTATTCGAGAGGAGGGGCTTATTCGAGGGTGGGGGCTTATTAGAAGATTTACGGTAGCTATTTGGTTATTAAGATCAACCAAGACTTTGTAAACCTTGTTGGCGAAGGTCCCACATACACACTTTTTTTAATAAGAATACAGTCTATAAGAATATTCAGGCTCAAAATTGCTGAAATTTAAGAATTATTTAAGAATAATCTGAGGCTCAAGCTTGACGAGGATCATTTTTATTTCTCTGCGTTTTTTACACTGCACAATAAGTGTGATTGTTAGGCAACTGTATTTGATTTGAAATGCATACATCCTGTCTGACTCTTTGATACAGTAACTCTTTTTATTAATAAAATAACAAATGACAAAGATTTGACTTATTTCTCTTGATCTTCAGGCCAATTTACAACATTGATGATTAAGAATAATTTAAGAATATTTTCAGGCTCAAAATCGAATAAGCTTAAGAATAATCGAGGCTCGGCAAAAAATAAGGTATTCTTATAAAAAAAGTGTGTAGCAATAGATTCATTTCTATTTTACGGAATTCGTTTCGGTGTGAAGAGATATATAAGGACGTTCACTTTTGAAGATAGTACTGATGGTACCTATAAAAGAAACCCTTTCATCCGACAGCATCAACGCCAGCAGTCTATACTACAGTATCATCCCGTTATTACGTACTTGAAGGGACCACAGTATTTGGTATACGTTATAAGCAAAGTACGTAATAAACAGGGTATTTTTTTGTTCTTTTTGAGGGGTTTCCGTTTAACTTTCAATATAAAGTGTCTAATGGTAACATTATCAGTAAGGAGAAACGATTCCAGTCATTTTATGTGCAATGTCAAATTTTGCTTGTTTTTCTAGCCTCTATACCTACTATTGTTAGGGCAAAAAGATACAGTTGCAATTAAGCAACTACTAAGCAATTTTTGCTACTAAAAGGTGGCCATAAAAGGTCCAAAAATAAGCAACTTTTTGAACTAGGGCCGAGGGAAGTTGCTTATAAAAATAACTGCGTGTACCACAGACTAGCAAGCTCTTGTGTTGTTCGCCATGTTTTCAAACTGAAAAGACTTATACGCGCAGCAGAACTCGCGTTTGGCCTCGCAGCCAAAGTGTGATTTCGGGTAAGGTCTATAGGCCTGTACAGTAGGTCGAAAAAGAACCCCCCCTGCCGGTGCGCTTAAAACAGTTGGAATATTTTCGACATTTTCTTAAAAAAATCCTGGAAGAACTTCATGAACTTAACTAGTCCAGCTTCTTCCCAGCTAGAGCTCATTAGAAGCGATTTTTAACCAAATAAGAAGCACGTATAAAAATTTACCAAACGCTTCTTAGAGAATACTTGGCAAACGGTATCGTTTTAACGGGTATCGCAACCTGTAACTTCGAATAGAAATTCATTACAGAGTTGTTTGGCTTAGCTGTTTTCTCAGATCTCGTGACTACCAACGAGGACATCTGCAACATAACAAAAATATTTTCTTACGAAAGATGAATAAAGAAGTGCCATAAGAACAATAAAATATTCAAGTAAACAGGAAAACAGGTGAATTTCAGCGTGTTTATTGTGGTATCCCCTTGTTGTTGGTTGCTAATTACAGGTGATAGAACCCTTTTGCAAGGAATAATGCGCTTTCAAAGTTCACACGTGTTTTTTTTAGGAATTTTCACACTTTCACAGAATCTCCAGTAAGTGGTTAAAGACTTGACCATTTGACCGATTGAAAAAATAATTGGATGAAAGCAAAATTTAATCTACCTCGTTTTAATAAAAAGGTGTTTTTATAGATACTTAAATTTAACACGTTACTCATGCTTCTATGACGACGTCCTTTCACGAACATCCAGTATCGATCACAAAAACTTTTTTCGTTTAGTTCCAAAAGTTGCTTATTTTTGGACCTTTTATGGCCACCTTTTAGTAGCAAAAGTTGCTTAATTTTAATTGTATCTTTTTTGCCCTAAGAATAGTATAGAGGCTAGAAAAACAGCAAAATCTAACATTGCACATAAATTGACTGGAATTATTTATCCCTGCTGATATTGTTACCATTTGAGACTTGGTATTGAAAGTTAAACGGAAACCCCTCAATGAACACCATAATCATAGAATCATAGAATCATAATCATAAGGAAATGGGGGACATGCATGCTCCCCCCGGAAAAATTTTGAAAATTTCAACTCTAAAATGCCGTGAAACACAACGTTTTCAGCTGTTGAACAACAAAATTGTAATCATTTGCCAGTTTGATTCTTGTATACACTGTATAATTTGAGACTAGTTTGATAATACACTTTAGAGTGCTTTACAGTTTGAAATAGGACTAAACCTCTAATTATAGACAGAGGCAGTCCTGGCGACCCCGTGTATTGAGGGGGGCTTTGGGATTTCACGGGTTGCGGGTTTGGCCGATTTTACCCTCGGGTTTTCGGATTTTTGCAAAAAATTGTGCGGGTTTTCGGGTCAAGTAGATTTAACGGGCAACGGGTTTTCCCATTTTTCTAGCTCGGGTTTCGGGTATTATAGTAAAAATTTGCGGGTTTTCGGGTTTTAAACCTCATAAAGGATATCGATATGTAAAATTCTTTAAAAAGTTGTTGAAACTAAGGTCATCCGGGTTTACGGGTTTGTCCTAATTTTCTTCCGGGTTTTCGGGTTTTGATACCCCCCAAAGCCCCCCTCTGTATTGTATCTCCATCTTGTTTGCTGCTGCACGCATGTATCTGTTATGGCTAGTAAACTGGCATATACAGATATGATTAGCATCTGGTAAGGGGAAACACTTTCTCTCGGCATTTGCTCGCAGTTGGCAACCCCCTAAATGTTCTTGATATCCAACATGTCGACAGCTGTGGAAATTGGATATTGATATTCGTCGGCAAGCTATGTGCTGAACGCTTTTCCGACATTTGCCGACACGTTTATTTGTTTCTTTTGATTTGCAACATTTCTCGCCCTTAATTACTATTGCCGAAAAATTCAGTTCTTCTCAAATTTGCCGACGGACGACTTGCCTGGGGGGTGTCACACCTCCCACACCCCCCTCCCCCGTAGTTACGGCCCTGCACTTAACGAGAAACACTTCGTTGATATGCGAGTTTTGACGACAAATGAATGGAAATAGCTTCTATTTTGATCAATCCTTGATTGCTTGCAGTGAACTAAATTATAAAAAATTTAAAAAGTTGCTTAGGTTTGTTTCCTGTGGTAATTAGGCCACTGAGGCTCGCAATTATTGAAATATGTAGTTATCCTATCATCGGGGATCCAGCTTACTTAGACAGAATAGGTCTTGGGCAAAAACTGATTGAATGATAGGTTCTGACTATAATCATCACCTCAGACGGGACTCGAACCCGCAATCCCCGGCTTAGGAGGCCGATGCCTTATCCATTAGGCCACTGAGGCTTAGATGTTATGGGAATATGCCCTTACCAATCGTAAGGAATCCTGCTTTCTTAGATAGAAAAGATCTTCAGCAAAAACTGGTTGGATGATGGTTTTCGATAATAAATGGCACCTCAGACGGGACTCGAACCCGCAATCCCCGGCTTAGGAGGCCGATGTCTTATTCATTAGGCCACTGAGGCTTGCTGTCTATTGAAATAAGCAGTTTACATATCGTAAGGAATCCAGCTTACTTAGACAGAAAAGATCTTGAGCAAAAACTGACTGAATGATGGTTTCTGACAATGATCATCACCTCAGACGGGACTCGAACCCGCAATCCCCGGCTTAGGAGGCCGATGCTTTATCCATTAGGCCACTGAGGCTTTCATTTTGTTGAAATAAGCAGTTTACATATCGTAAGGAATCCAGCTTACCAAGACAGAGAAGATCTTGAGCAAAAACTTATTGAATGATTGTTTCTGACAATGATCATCACCTCAGACGGGACTCGAACCTGCAATCGAACTTGCATGTTAATGAAATATGTAAAGTTTACGTATTGTAAAGAATCCAGCTAAATTTGGCAGAAAAAATCTTCGGGAAAACTGATTGATGAAGGTTTTTTTTCGACAATAATTGTCGCCTTAGACGTCAGACATTTCTCTTGTCAAAATTTTTACATTATTTTTAAAGTGTTCCTCCATGCCTGAAATATAACTGTTTTTTCCCGTTTTCCCTCTTCAAATCCAACTTATTCCCTGTTCCTCGAATAAATTTTGATCCTCACGTCTCATGTTAGTCCCTATGCGAGCCTCATTAATGATGTACAACAGTTAGATGACTTTGAGAGAGAATGTGAGAAAAACATTTCCATTTATTTACTTTCCATTTGCAAAAACCATAGGTTCCTACGCCCAATAGCCATTCTAAGCATTCGCATTTCATTTAAACAGGGAACTACGATCTGGGAACTTAATTTTTTCTCCCATTTTTTTTCAATCGAAACAGGTGCGTGAAGTTAAAATCAAATGCATTGATTAGCGAAAGAACATCAAAATCATAAAAATTTAATGTAAATGAACTATACATCCGATGCATTGCCGTTTAAACGGAGAATATAATGAGACAGTGCATTAAGACCCATAAAAATGGCGATAGGTAATGTTAGTCGTTACGTTATTCTAGCGGCATTGGTATGTTTTGCTGCCCGTTATGGAAGCAATGCGATGCATTCTGGAACATTTTATCAAAAGATATCAGATAATGAACATATTAATGATGATGCACCTACAAGCATGTCAAGTCTCTTCACTAAAGAATTCCATCAATGCAGCTTGCGAAATTGGTGCAATTTTGTCGCAGTAAACACAGAAGATAACACTGTCCATAAAGTTGAAAGCAGAGGAAAACTGAAGGAAGTTGGCAAGAAGCTTCGAGTCTGGCAAAAGGTGAGAGATTCCAACGGGCCAGCAAAGGAAGATGTCAAAGGCAAGCAAGGTTGGTTTGTTAGATAGATATATTCTTCTTCTTCGTCCGCGAGCCGTTGCCTTCTCTGTCCCAGGGTTGGCAGACTGAATCCATCTTTGCCAGAGCGATCCTTTTGGGTACCTTCTGCAAACTAAGGCCTGCAGCTCTCCTTCCATTTTGTCTTTCCATCTTTTCCTTAGCCAAAAGCTAAAAAGCTCAATGAATTCGTCGAGTAATGCACTGGCAAAACGATTGAACAATGTTGGTCAAACAATTGAAATTTTCTTGTCAAACAAAACGTTAGACTGTTTGGGCGCAAATTTGATTGGTCGTTTTAGCTCTCTGATCATACAGGCCAGGTTTTGAGTCCTGTCAATTGTAGGCCACTTGTGAAAGATTTGAAGAAATGATTATGCTGTTTTCATTCATCTCACTTTATGTATGATTTCTTATTTTAGTGACCAGTAGCTGTAAAGAAGCAATGGAGAAAGGACAAAGAGAAAATGGAACAACTGAATTGCTAATAAATGGCTCATTAATTCGTGTCTACTGTGATATGATCACAGATGGTGGAGGATGGATTGTCTTGCAAAAGCGTACAAACAGCAGTGTGAACTTTACAAGAGATTGGAAAGCGTATGAAAATGGCTTCGGGAATTTACAAGGAAACTTCTGGCTCGGTTTGGAAGCACTGCATAATCTAACAAAGGGCGGAAATTATGTTCTAAGAATCGACCTGCAGGCTGCTGATGGCGATCGTGGTTATGCAAAGTACACCAATTTCAAAATTGGATCAAAAGAAGAGAAATACAAGATGACATTTGATAACTACACTGGAAACATTGGAAATGGATTAGAACTGTCAAATGGAAGGCCTTTTGCAACATATGATCAAGATGTTAGAGCTAGCTTCACTGGAGTTGTCTGTGCGACTGAATATAAAGGTGGATGGTGGTTCGGCAGCGTCTATTGCTTTGGCGGATTGCTGAATAATCTTTACCCTGGTACTACTGAGTCGACGTTGCCACCTGAATATTCTGTCAATGCAGATTTTATGTCTTGGCAGGCCTGGAAGAATGTATTTGGGAACATTCTGTTCTCTGAAATGAAAATAAAACAAGAATGATCGACAAACGTAAGAGTATCGCAAAACTGTAAAGACGGGATTCCACTTCTGCGGATAAGTCGCGCGAACGTGCGACCAGTTTTTGGCATGCGTATTTTGTTGCAATGACGATAATTCGCTTGACAGCCGCGATCGCGCGACTGATCATAGAAGTTGGATTGACTTGAACTTTTGCGCGAACAGCAACAGCGGAACCGACCAAATTGCACAGATAGCTGGTCGCGCGATCAGATTCACAGAAGAAGAAATCATTCGCGCGATTATTTTCGAGCGGTTGCACGTGTTGCACAACCAAGTTCGCACAAACGGAAACCTGCGTTTAATGGGGCAATCACATTGAGGTCTCTGGAAGTAAATGCTATATAAAGTATTTATGTCACTTAAACAGTAAAAAAGTGGGCTTAAAGTCTATTGTAATTAACGCAACATTATCAGATATATTCAACTGGCCTCATTACACTCATTTTTTTTAAAGAAACTGTGCTCTGAGCCATTTAGTAGGGTTTCTTAACTTTGAGCACAATTGGTATGGTAAAAGTTTCTTGCATAGTTTCTTAACTTGGAAATCGAAAATTCGAAAATTTCGTTAAAAACATGTTTAAAGTCCTGGCCAAACGAGCAAACATTGTAGGTCAGAAACTTTAAATTTGCTTTACAACAAATGTTTGACCCTTTGGCCACATCCAAAAACATTGCTTTACAAGCAAAAGTAACAAAATTTGTGGCGTGATGCTTCTGAAAAAATTCAGAAACATTTTTTGCTTGACGCAAACAAAAAATGTTGGACACGCAATGTTTTTGGACAAGGCCAAACGATCAAACATTTTGCTTGGCAAGCAAAGGTTTGACCAACAATGTTTGATCTTTTGGCCAGGACCTATTGTGAAGGATCATGTTCTTAGCAGTCATAATATGGACATTTTTCGCAATTTACTCTAACTATGACAGTTTTTAGGGATTATTTTTACGTAAGCACATCAGTAAAATAGAATTCTGAATTTAAAAGTGGAAATAGTTTCTTAGCTTTTTTTTTTACTTCTTAGCCCATATTGAAAAGTTTCTTGACTTTTAGAAAAAGCCCAGAAAAAGACCATATAGAGCTTCTTATAAGAAGTAATTCTTGATGACTCTCATTTCCGCTCTTGAAAATTCTGACCAAAACATTGAATTGTAATTTCAAACCAAACATTTTTCCGTTTCATTCATTGAATCAAAACAGGTATAAGACATTTAGAATCGCCTAGTCCGTGAAAGGAAATCTACTTCATCAAAATTTAACGCAAATCAATAGCAGTTTTTTAGATGGCTATTTCCTCACGAGATCCTTCATTCATTCAGTCAGTGCATTGGCACAAGACGAACAGAAATGATGATGCTTAGACTTAATGCTATTCTGGTGGCATTGGAATGTTTTGCTGCTTACTATGCAAGCAATGCCATGCATTCTGGAACATTTTATCAAATGATATCAGATGATGAAGATATTGATGATGATACACCTACAAGCATGTCAAGTCTTTTCACTAAAGAATTCCATCAATGCAGCTTGCGAAATTGGTGCAATTTTGTTGTAGTAAACACTGAAGATAACACTGTCCATAAAATTGAAACCAGAGAAAAACTGAACAAATTGGCAAGAAACTTCGGGTGTGGCAGATGGTGAAAGATCCCGCCGGATTAGCGATGGAAGATGTCCAAGCCAAACAAGTTTGGTTTCTTAAATATATTACTGAAAAATGCCATTCGAGAAAATTATGCATCAATATGTAAAAAGTAAGGAAGGCTTAACATAGCTGAACAAGCAAGCAAGCAAGCAATCTTTATTTGTTAATGCAGGTCAGGGGTTCTGGCAGCTATACAGCTGATGTGGACCTGCAGCTTGTGCCCCAGACTGATATTCTAGAACGAATACCCTGGGTACTCATTTACCGACCTCGAAAGGATGGACAGCTGAGTTGACTGTAGGCTTGTGGAAAGTGGTCCCAACGAGATTCGAACCCATGACCTTGCGATCGTGAGCCGAACGCCTTGACCACTCGGCCACACCACCAAAGCCTACTCTCTAAAAATAATAAGTTAGAATGCTGGTCTGTGTGTTGTCGTCATAGGAGCAAGTTGGGCGGTGGTAAACAGGCCCTATTGCCAGAAAGCAAAAATCTCTATTCAACGGTCTGGGTTGAATGCACTGCTCTCTAAAAGGAGACTGGATTGAGCATGTACGGCGGGTTTTGCTTGAAGTCGTCTTTGGCAGCCATTGGAGGAGGCCAAGAACGCGCATCCTCTTTGCGCAGCCACGAAGACAAGGAAGGCCACAAAAGGGCCTAGCATTAGCAGTTGACAGCAAAAAACTTCCTTGACGAATCGAAGGTAATACACGTTTTTTTTATAAGAAAGTGGTTTATAAGATAGTAGTGCTCAAAATCTTAAAAACTTAAGAAAGTTCAATACTGGATTCTTCAAAACTTAAGAAAGTTCTGTTTCATACTTTTACTGTTCTGTGTTACTTTCGCTCTTCTGTTCAGTCGCTCATCTTGCTATTAAATGAGTCTAATGATTATTTTCTTTGAAAAACGTGGTATTTGTGCAATGTATACAGTGCCTTAAACTGCGCATTCTTAGAAATACTGTATTCCAAAATTTTTGCTAAGAAAATCACAAGAAAGTTTTGGTACTGAAAACATGAAATATCTAAGAAAGTTTCAATACTAGCCCAAAAAACTTTCTTATAAAAAAGGAATGAGGGTTTTCGACAATAAATGGCACCTCAGACGGGACTTGAACCCGCAATCCCCAGCTTAGGAGGCTGATGCCTTATCCAATACGCCACTGAGGCTTGTTAGTTATAGAAATACGCAGTTTACATATTGTAAGGAATCCAGCTTACTTAGACAGAAAAGATCTTTAGCAACAACTTATTAAATGATGATTTTCGCCAATAATTATCACCTCAGACGGGACTCGAACCCGCAATTCCCGGCTTAGGAGGCCGATGCCTTATCCATTAGGCCACTGAGGCTTGAATGTTATTGAAATATGCAGTTTACCTATCGTAAGGAATCCAGCTTACTTAGACAGAAAAGATCTTGAACAAAAACTGATTGAATGATGGTTTTCACAATAATTATCACCTCAGACGGGACTCGAACCCGCAATCCCCGGCTTAGGAGGCCGATGCCTTATCCATTAGGCCACTGAGGCTTGCATGTTATTGAAATATGCAGTTTACCTATCGTAAGGAATCCAGCTTACTTAGACAGAAAAGATCTTTAGCAACAACTTATTAAGTGATGGGTTTCGACAATAGTTATCACCTTAGACAGGACTAGAACCCGCAATCCCCGGCTTAGGAGGCCGATGCCTTATCCATTAGGCCACTGAGGCTTGCATGTTATTGAAATATGCAGTTTACCTATCGTAAGGAATCCAGCTTACTTAGACAGAAAAGATCTTTAGCAACAACTTATTAAGTGATGGGTTTCGACAATAGTTATCACCTTAGACAGGACTAGAACCCGCAATCCCCGGCTTAGGAGGCCGATGCCTTATCCATTAGGCCACTTGGGCTTGTATGTTATTGTAATATGCAGTTTACATTCTTAAGGAACCCAGCTTACTTAGACAGAAGAGATCTTCAGCATTAACTGATTGAATGATGGTTTTCGTCAATAATTATCGCCTCAGACGGGACTCGAACCCGCAATCCCCGGCTTAGGAGGCTGAAGCCTTATCCATTAGGCCACTGAGGCTTGAATGCTATTGAAATATTCAGTTTACATATAGTAAGGAATCCAGCTTACTTAGGCAGAATAGATCTTTAGGAAAAACTGATTGAATTATGGTTTTGACAATAACTATCGCCTCAAACGGTACTCGAACCCGCAATGCCCTGCTTAGGAGGCGGAAGCCTAATCCATTAGGCCACCTAGACTTAAACATTATTTATACACGCGGTTTACATATCGTAAATACTCCTGCATACTCTGGGGAAACCGAATAATCAGGAGGATTTCGAATAATCGGAGGGGGGGTAGTAAACTTGTTAAAATTTTATAAAGTGGGGGGTTGGAAAACAGAGGGGGTAGGAAAATAAATTTCGATATCGTACGTTTCAACTCCTCAAATTATATCGTACAAAAGCAAACAAGAGCTCACATTGCAATATAGCTATAAAGATTGCAGTATGCTCGATCACAGGGCAGCAAAACGAGAATTCAAGGAAAGGAAATATGAATTTATTCATTTCAGCAAAATTATGCTAAACTAATAAATGGGGTTCAGAAAGTGATCTTTCCTGTTTTCCCTCTTCAAACCAAAAATATTAGGCTACTTGTTCCTGAAATATAATCTTGATCCTCTCATCCCATGTTAATGCCTATGCGAGCCTCATTTAGGCATTAATGATGCATAATTTTTAGATTCCTTTGAAAGAGAATGTGAGAAGAAGCATTTCCATCCATTGAATCCATTTACTTTCCTTTTGCAAAAACCATAGGGTCCTACGCCCAATCGCCATTCTAAGCATTCGCATTTCATTTAAACAGTGAACTACGATGTGGGAACTTAATTTTTCCTCCCATTTTTTATTCAGAAACAAAACAGGTGCGTGAAGTTAGAATTAAATGCATTGATTAGCGAAAGAACATCAAAATCATCAAAATTTAATGTAAATAAACTATACATATGATGCATTGCCGCTTTAACGGAGAATATGATTAGACAGTGCATAAGACCTAAAAGCATGGCGATAGGTAATATCTTTAGTCATTACGTTATTCTAGCGGCATTTGTATGTTTCGCCGCTTATTATGCAAGCAATGCCATGCATTCTGGAACATTTTATCAAAAGATATCAGATGATGAAGATATTGATAATGATGCACCTACAAGAATGTCAAGTCTTTTCACTAAAGAATTCCATCAATGCAGCTTGCGGAATTGGTGCAATTTTGTTGCAGTAAACACTGAAGATAACACTGTCCATAAAGTTGAAAGCAGAGAAAAACTGAAGAACATTGGCAAGAAGCTTAAAATCTGGCAAAAGATGAGAGATCCCGCCGGACCAGTAAAGGAAGATGTCAAAGGCAAGCAAGGTTGGTTTGTTGAATATCTTTTTCTTGTTCGTCAAAAAGCCTTTTCCCGCTCTGTCGCAGGGTTGGCTGACTGAATCCATCTTCACCAGAGCAATCCGTTTTAGGTATCTTCTGCAAACTAAGGCCTGCAGGTCTCCTTCGATGTTGTCATTCCATCTTTTCCTTAGCCTTCTTCTTCTTCTTCAACCTTCGATTATTCAGCCTTTTTTTGGTTCGATCATCCTCATTACAAGACAATACGACCTCAGCCTAATTTCTCTGACTTTATCGTTGATGTTGTTGATTCTGTTTTGTTGTTGTTTATGTTTGTTGTTTGTTGTTTATTTGTTGGTTGTAATTGTTGTTTGTTGTTATTTGTTGCTTTTTTGGTTTATTTGCTGTTGTTTGTTGTTTATTATGGGTTTTGTTTGTTGTTTACTTATGTTGTTTGTTTGTTGCTGTTGTTTGCTTTTTATTATTCCTAATGGTATCGCCACTTTCTCGATCTCGGAATGTCACTCCTTTGATTCTTCCTACCATTCACATTTCATTTGTTCCAAGATCTTTTCTTCTTTTTTACCAACCGTCCAGTCTTCTGCTCCCAATAGCAAAATGGTCTATTGTGTATACTGTATATATCTTCACCTTTCACCCTTCTTAGCATTTTTCTGCACGTCTAGCACCACAATAAATAGAAATTGGGTTAGGCCAGATCCCCAAGACCTTAAATATACTAATAGTTTCTTAAACATCATGTCTCAAAAATGCCACTTTGGAAAATTATGCATCAATATGGAGGTCTAACATAAGTAAAACATAATAAAGAGCCTAGGTCTGCGGTGTGAATTAATATGTACTTATTCTATGAAAAGTCCAGCTCGTGCTTGCCATTCATGAACAACAACAAAAATTAATTTTTATGATCTAGTAGAAGGCTCAACAGCTCAACATAGCCATAACACATTGCGAATTTGATTGGTCCTTTTAGCTCTCTGGTAATACAGTCCAGGTTTTGAGTCCTGTCAATTGTAGGCCACTTGTGGAAGATTTGCGGAAATGATTGTGCTGTTTTTATCAATCTTTGCAAAATATATGATTTCTTATTTTAGTGTCCAGTAGCTGTAAAGAAGCGATGGAGAAAGGACAAAGAGAAAATGGAACAACTGAATTGCTGATAAATGGCTCAGTAATTCGTGTCTACTGTGATATGATCACAGATGGTGGAGGATGGATTGTCTTCCAAAAGCGTACAAACAGCAGTGTGAATTTTACAAGAGATTGGAAAGCGTATGAAAATGGCTTTGGGAATTTACAAGGAAACTTCTGGCTCGGTTTGGAAGCACTGCATAATCTAACAAAGGGTGGAAATTATGTTCTAAGAATCGACCTGCAGGCTGCTGATGGTGATCGAGGTTATGCAAAATACACCAATTTCAAAATAGGATCAAAAGAAGAGAAATACAAGATGACATTTTATAACTACACTGGAAACATTGGAAATGGATTGGAACTGTCAAATGGAAGGCCTTTTGCAACATATGATCAAGACGTTACAGCTAGCACTGGGGCTGTCTGTGCGACTGAATATAAAGGTGGGTGGTGGTTCGGTAGCCTTCATTGTTATGATGGAATGCTGAATAATTTTTACCCTGGTACAGCTGAGTCGACGCTGCCACCTCACTATTCTGTCAATGCAGATTTCATGTCTTGGAAGTTCTGGAAGAGTTTTGTCTTTGGGAACATTCTGTTCTCTGAAATGAAAATAAAACAAGAATGAACGCCGGGCTTAAAATAATCGGAGAGCTAGGCGGGGTTCCACTTAGGTTGATTGGTCGTACGATCCTGCGACCAGTTTTTGCATGGTGGTGTGTTGCATTGACGAAAATTCGCTTGTCAACCGCGATCACGCGACTGATCGTGGAAGTTGGATTGACTTGGATTTTTCGCGAACAGCAGAGCGGAACCAAACAAATTGCTTAGAGAACTGGTCGCACGACCAGATTCACAGAAGCGAAAATCATTCGCGCGATTATTTTCGAGCGGTTGCAAGTGTCGTACAAACAAATCCACACAAGTGGGAACCCGCCTTAACAGAAGTGGAAATCATTCGCACGCTTCTAGCGGTTAAACGCGTCGCACGAAGGAATTCGCACCAACCTCGTCCCCAGGCCCCAAATCGAATTTCCTCGAATCTCAACCGTCAAATCGATCTTGGCCCTGGTACCGGCCACAAAATCTGCCCAAATACTGGCAATTTTGGCCTAAGCATCAAAACTGGTTGTAGATTCCGAAAGCAGATGTTCTTAGAAAGAAAATGCAAAGAACTTCATCGATAACTGTCAGGAAAGATACAATATCTCATGTAGCATCATTTTTTGGTTTTTTCACATATTTTTCACATAGTTTTCGGCCTATTTTGGTGTGAAATCTCGAGGAAACTGTGACGTCACTTAAAATTTCTATCGTTTGAACAGCCAATCAAATTGCGAATAGACAAGGCCGGTACCAGGGTCGAATAAAGACAGCGAAGTTTCACGCAGAGGCCTATTCACCCTGGGGACGAGGTTGAATTCGCACAAGTGGAAATCTGCAATCACTTTGAAATCATGTTAAAGTAAAAGCTATTTATGTTATTAAAGCAGTAAAAAGTGGGACGAAAATCTTCTGTAATTAACGCAACATCTTCAGATACTTTCAACTGACCTTATTAGATCAGAAGTCATTCTTTATGATTTTGCTTTCCATTCTTGAAAACTCTGAAAAAAACATTGAATTGTAATTTCAAACCAAACATTTTTCCGTTTCATTCATTAAATCAAAACAGGTATAAGACATTTAGAATCGCCTAGTTCGTGAAAGGAAATCGACTTCATCAAAATTTAGTGCAAATCAATCGCAGTTTATTAGATGGCTATTTCCTCATGAGATCCTTCATTCATTCAGTCAGTGCATTGGCAGAAGACGAACAGAAACGACGATGCTTAAAATGCAGTGGCGTAGCCGACGGTGGTTACCTTTAGGGCATACCACTAAGGGCCCCCGCTTCTTAGGGCCCCGAAGGGGCCCCCAATCGTCAAATTACGTCATAATGAAAAAATCGCTTTTTAGTTGAAATAAACTTCTTTGTTAAGTAACTGATTATGAGAAACTCAAATCTCAGTCTCAGAACTCGAAAAACTTAAGAAACTCGGTACTTAGATCGTATTTCTATTTATTCCGATACATAGCTAAATCGTAAGGCTCCAGAAACCTAAGCCTTGTCCGAAGAAGAGGAAATTCAAATAAACATCTTAAAAAATTATCAAGTTGGCCGATGGCTATTTCATTCTAGCTTGTCATTGGAATTTCCTTGTAAATCAAGACAATTTCCGCCTATACTGAGAGGTTTCAGTTCTTGTCGGACATAACATCTCATTAGAATCTTACTTAATTTCACCAAACGAATTCTATAGACGAGCGATAAAAGCTCCCTTTGATAATAAAATCATTCATTTCAAAATGTCCTCGAATCGAAAGCGTGTGTATGAATCAGGAGCGAGTAAAAGAGCTGAAAAGAAACGCAGAATTGAAGCTGCTACAGCTAACACTAAATCAATATCGTCATTTTTTGAAAGGAACACAGCATTTACAGATAGTGTTTCAGCATCAGGGGAAACCGAGGAAAGAATTGGAGAAGGAACTGAGAACCAGCTACAGAAAAAGAAACATTGAGCTGAGAAATCCCTACTGTGAGGTTTGTTGGCTGTTTGCTGATCGTTCTTTCCACAACTATGAGAGCCAAAGAGTTTGGATAAATGGTGTTCCTGGCACAGGGCACAACTTACTAGAGAAGATAAAACGACATGAAACTGCACCAATGCACATAGAAGCAGCAGCCGTGTACAGTAGGTGGAAATCAGGGAAGGTCTTAGATGAAGAAAACGAGCGTAAACTTCGAATAAACGCGCTGTTTTGGGTAAAAGTCCTTAATCGTATCATAACAATAATATTGACTCTTGCATCTTTATCTTTGGCCTTTAGAGGCCACAGAGAAGAATTCAAGGATGGAATATGTGAAGGAGGAAACTTCCTTGGGCTGGTTGCATTATTGGCAGAATACGACGAAGTGCTTTCAGAAGTTATTGCCCTCCCTGCCAGGGCTACAAAATACCTAAGTGCTACTATCCAGAATGAATTGATAGAGCTTCTTGCAAAGGCGGTAAGATCATCTCTTGTCAAGAAGATTAATGCTTCTCCATTTTGGTCCATCATCTTAGATACGACGAGTGATATTTCTAGAGTTGATCAACTGAGTGTTGTCATACGTTGGGTTCAGATTGAGGGAGATAATTGCTCAGTTGTTGAGAGCTTCATGGGTTTTGTGAAGGTAACTAGTCCCGACGCGAAAGGGATAGCCTCTACTGCGAAAACATTCATCGAAAACCTTGGAATCGAGTTTGGAAAGATAAGGGGACAAGGCTATGATGGAGCTAGCGTTATGAGTGGGGTTCACGCAGGCGTGCAAAGCCTGATTCAGGAAGCAAGTTCTTCTCCTGTGCCTTTCGTCCATTGTGGCTGTCATAACCTGAACCTCGTGATAAATGATGCCGTAGACTCGGTAGTTGAGAATAAAGGTTTTTTTGGTGTACTCAAAGAAATTTTCAATTACTTTGGACAGTCTTTGAATAGGTGGGAGGAATTGCGAATGGAAGCTGATCCCGGATCTCTCACTCTAAAGAGATTATGTGAAACCCGGTGGTCTTCCAGGGTTGACGCCGTTCGTGCAGTTAGAGATAGATATCCCACATTATGAAGATTCTAACTCGCTTAGCCTTGACATCGACAAAGAAAAAGGAGAGAGATGACGCAAAACTTTTAAAAGAAAAAATGGATAGCTATGAGTTTATTTTGTTCATTGTGATATGGGAAAGAATCCTCCGTGCAATTAATTCTACATCCAGGGAGCTGCAGTCACCCAAGCTGGATCTTTCTGTTGCATCAAGGCTTCTAAGCTGTACCATCTCCGAGCTGGAAATTCTCCGATGCTCTTGGGATTCAGTTAAGCTGACAGCCTCAGCTTTGGCAAAATCATGGAATTCTTCTCTGACGTTCACTCAAAAAAGAAGACGAAGAGTCAAACGTTTCTTTGATGAATGGTCGGAGGATGAATGCCTCACTGATACCGAAGAATCTTTTAAAGTGCGAGTTTTTTACAAAACAGTCGATACTGCTCTTATGCAGTTACGAAGTAGATTTGAAGGGCAAAGTCTAGTAACGAGTCTTTTAGTTTTCTACACCCAAAAGCTTTGGTAAAATGCAGTGTTGCTGACATATCTGTTTTTTCAAGAAGAATACTTGAGAAGTACCAAATGGATTTCACAGATTGCTTAGAAACAGAGCTAAGGTCCTTTGTCAAAGAATTTAGACCTGAAATTTCGGAGAAGGAGTCGGTCATGGATCTTTCAAATTTGATGCTTGAGAGCAGGGTAAGCTCATCATTCCCTGAAGTTTATAAACTGGTCCTCCTCTTCGTAACGATTCCAGTAACCGTTGCAACCGCCGAAAGATCCTTTTCTAAACTTAAACTTATCAAAACCTATTTAAGATCAGCAATAAGCCAAGAAAGACTTGACTATCTTGCGATACTTTCGATTGAAAACACGGAGGCAAAGACGATCGACAAGACGAAGTTAATCCAGAACTTTGCTTCTTTAAATGTTCGACGTCAGAAACGAATTGGGTTATAGACTAGACTGGCTGTACTTAAAAAACCTAAGTAATACAACAAAAACCATTAACAAGTGTTGAAGCGGTCTTACGTATTTTTGTGTCTTGTATGTAGTTATATTAGTGTTTTGCAACGTTTGCAGATGGAACGAGGGACTTTTTTGACGGAGTGGAATGGAACCTGACAGGCAATAGTGGACATGCTGTTACTGTTAGGAATGAAAATACGAGAGTTCGAAAACCTTCAACAAAATTTGCAGTTTTCTAGTCATAAGAAGTGAGAAAGCATAATTCGTCTTTCAATACATTCCTGCAATTTAGCCCATGTTCCTACAACTTCGCAAAGAGTTAATTTAATGTTATCTTTTCTTTAGAATATTGCTGCTGTTTATTCGCTGTTTTTTATCGTTGAACTATTTAATCATGTTGTGTTTTTTTAATTTTAAACTTAGCTTATAAGATATGCATTTTTGTATCAGGCTTTTTGTGAGGTAAATTATATGCAATCTGAAATCTAGTCCCTATAGCTAGACATAGGAGCAAGGGACTTAATGCCCCGGGTCCCTAAAATCACCTAAGGGCCCCACACACCTCCGCTACGCCACTGTAGCGGATGAAACTAAACACCTAGACCATTTTAGATCTAGCTTCACCTTGTCGAGGCAGTATAGGTGTCAGCTAGTAGAAGCTAGGATATAATTTCAATTTTCACAACAAAAAGATTCCTTTGCCTTTAGTTTGCACTGATTCGCACAGGCTCTTTGTGTAATGATGTACGTTTTTCTTGAAGCTTTTCGTTTCTCGTGATGTACGTGTTCCCGCCTGAATGGAGGCAAATCTTGTAATTATTGTCTTCAATCCAGCAACCCGGCGGGGGTAATCTATTTTGGTAACGGATTTGTGCTGCCCATTTGGGGGAATTTCGGCCCTGAACTTCTATAAATATGAAAATGATTGAAGCTAAATCTCCATATAACGGGGCGGAAAATTGAAGAAACCGGAAAAATTTCACTTTATTTGGGTTCGAATAGTGTTAATATCGCATCGTTGCAACTTGAAGCAACAATGTTACCTAGAAATGTTTATTATTCTAATATACGGAATTGCCCATAATATAAGGTCTGTGCCCGGTCTGTGTCTACATCATAAGTGGGTGAGTCTGTAAAACCACGGCGACACATCCCTGTCCATCCATAGGTCATTTACCCCCCTCTGTCTAGCGATTCCCGGCGAGGTACTTCATTCATTGTTCAATACACTGGACGTCCCGCCAAAGTATTCAAGATTTCATGTCTATTTGTTTTATCTAATTCGTACCCCATGTATAAAGAAAAAGTGAAATTTTGAACCCATGCACAAATGAATAATGAAATTTCGGACGTCAAAACAACACTTTGGTAGCTCCAATAATTTCAAGAGGTCTTTGCGCCAGTTACTGAAACGTATTTAATTTATTAAAATGCAATTAAGTACACTTTTCCAGCCACCTCCTAGCAAAAAAAACAAATAGCTAATTTAGGGGGCACGGGAATGTCTATTATGTCCAACAATTGAAGTCCCCCCTTTCCGGGCAGCAATGATATCTCAAAAGACTTCTTAATTTTTCTATTTTAGTAACACAAGTGCAAAATAATTTGCAGATGGGATTTCTAATGTGCAGATGGACAGCTGCTGCCCTTTAGTATATTTTGCTGTCTTTATAACAATAAAGGGCAGCAGATATGCCCAACAGCCAATAGAATCGCTCATTTGTGATATTTCTTTAAACTCATCCAGTTGGATCATTAACACTTTAAATTCAATAGGAGCTCAAGCGTTCTTTTATTTTGATTTGCCTTTTATTACTAACCGAAAAAGGTGTGAGAAACTGAAAAGATTACAACTGAAGAATCCCAGCGAGGGTTGCTTCTGTTTTAACATTTGATTTATTTCAAGAAAGCAAATAAAAAAATCAATTTAATTTTCTTATATTAAATGAAACAGGTACAGGCATTTCCGAATTAATATTCTTTTCGCTAAAGTCTTACATTAAAAAACGCTATTGCCTTCTCAAAAATACAAAATAAAGCATAAATGCAGGTTATGAGACCTGGACATTATTATTGTATCGCAAAATGTTTATGCTTCAACCCAGAAACTGATTGATCATAGCTAGTACCCAATTTCAAAAAGAAGAACGACTCTTTCGTCAGTAAACAAGGTAAAAAGCATAACTAAGTCGTCAATGAGGAAAATTCACAGAAACTCAATTACTGAATAAAAATACTCGAAAATACTACTGCATAAACGTAAGTGTTTGAAATTAACAATTACAAAGAAAAAATACTTTTTGTTTTAAGATACGTTAATCAAGCAAACATTGAAATATGTATTTCAAAATAGAAAAAAATCGAACAGTCATATTCGGCCTCTAACCTCTAGACAGAGAGCCCAGGTTAATGTGCAGTAAAACTTGTTCTTCCGTCAAATGAAAGACCCTACACCCTAAAAAACCTGAGGTGCACTTCATATATCGTGGGACATAATATTGTTGTAGAGGACGTGCAATATTTCGACCGATAAGATTTTCCATCAACAATTTGCGTTGCTTCAGCAAATTAACCGTCGCTCTAAAGACAGCGAAAATGGTTCAAGATAGCAAACCCGAACAATGAGGAGCAAAGTTACGTTACGGGTCTCGCGGCATGTCTAAGGGCAAGGGTTCATACTTGGCTATAATTTTTTCCATTTATTCGATTTGTTGATCTAACCGAATGATATTTTCCGCCAATCAACATGCTTTACAAATCAATGTTGAAAAAATTAGACTAGCCAATGTTTAGTTGCATTCCAAACCATTTCACATGCATTATATCTCTTTTTATAACTAATATTGATGATCAGCTTATACGATACAAATTTACAAAAAAAAATGTAAACAAGAGAATAACAAATAAGCATAGGCATATCAATAATATAAAAGCTAAACTCAAGACTGATTCCTAGTTACAAACAAACTTTGAACAACACGTCCGTAATCTTCTACTTAGATTCGTTTTTTCTGACGCACTTGAACCTATGGACAGATAATATTTGAGACGATAAATTAGTATTTGGAGATGAAAAAACAGCAGCAGCAAGATATAATTTCAAGAAAACTGTCAGCTTTTATGTAGCTAGGAGCCGGATTTCACCTTACAACGCTTACAGTTTTTTTCCAAAACTGTTCTCATAGTTGTTCGAACACATACTACTGAATTTAGAGAAGTTAGCTTTTTATTTAATTTTAACTCATTGTCGTCCTGATTTGGGGGACCTACTCTTGATTTACTTTGGATCTATAACCTGTTGACGTTTCATCCAAGTCCGCAAAATATTTTATTATATGTTTCGTGTTTCGTCTGCAATTAGCTAAGTATTTTTGTGACCCACAGAAGAACTGGAAAGCCACAAGCATCCAAACACGATTGATAAATCGGTGGATAACACCATTCGAAAAAGTTACCAAGTCATTCTTACGGATAACTAACTCGAAATCTGAAAATTTCAAGAAACTTCAGCACTGGGTCGATTTTTTAGTTTCTTATAAAAAATGCGTGCATGAGAATAATACATTGATAAAAAAATATAAAGCTTTCGAACAGATGAACTAATTTGAACGGGCGTGATGGGAAAATGAGTAGCGAAATCAAGCTGCAAACCTTTTGAAATTTATTGCCCTTCTCGATTAATTGGTCGATTTCCCTTTCTATCCGTGCTTCATCATCGTTTGCATTTTTTTGAGCAATCTCTTTGAAATTTTTAAAATTAAAGCACGCCCATCTTTCCTTTGCCATTTGCTGTCCTTTGGTTGCTGTAATTTTACCCCAGAAGTTCCGAGCTTTTCTCTCTGACGTGACGAACTCGTCCCACCAAACTATTTCATCAGCTCTCATTCTGCTTCGCGTTGCTACGAGTTCCTTTGTTATGACATAAATATCATTTTTATTGTCGAATATTGGTTGTAGCAGCAGTGGGAATCGATCTGTAGGCACCTTTTGCTCGAGGAAAACAAGTGGCTCCAATGCATCAGTTTGGGGGTTTCTTGGCATCCATTTTGCCTGGTTTGCCCAGTGTTTGTATGTGAGTAGCACCTCATCTGATCCAACTTTTTTTTCAAATTTAAAAACATGTGGCTTACTGTGCTGGGAGATGTCAGGCAGAAATGGCTCGATGAATTTTCTTAAATCAAAGAGGAAGTTAAGCTGACAAACAGATGGAGAAGGATGATATGAAGTTTGCAGCACTTCTTGTAGATGCGGAAGAGTGACGGCTTTCTGTCTTTGCAATACTACAGAATTTCTGCTGAACATCTACAAAAAAGCAAAGTTTTATCAGCAACGTAGGCTAAGCAGATCGTATGCTCCTTCATTATGCTTTTTGCTTATATATTTTCTCACATTCCTTTGCCAAGAATTGGAGGTTCTATCATTTCAATTGTGAAATTCCGAAACCAAATGACACGTTGTTATCTTTCCAGAAATTTACTATCAACTGTGTAATAAGTCCTGATAAGGTACTGAATAAACAAAGATGCTTAATTTCTACCTGATCAATATCTTCATGTGTGTGTCCAACCATCAAAAACGACAACTTCACCTAAAATTAAGAAGAAGTTTTTATTTGCAACTAGCCAACTCTGTATCTTCGAATGGTTATTTGTGAATTAAAAATGTTGCAGTATGAATTGGTTTGCACTACAGAAATGAGATAGGGATAGCAGTAGCTTCAGAAAAATATCCAAGAAATCAGGAAGGCTTATCAAGAAGATTCCTGTAGGGTAATCAGTTTATCAGATAAAGGATTGAAGTTAACAAAAAAATTGTGTCTTACCTTTCTCACAATGTTTCTTTGCACAAGCCACGCCATAAATCCCAGAAGAAAACGATTTTTGTTTTCTCGCCAACAGTTGTCGAGTTGCAAATATAAAGTTTGCGGTAGCTGACCGTTCTGACAATAAAAATGAAACATACAGATTTAGCTTTGTGTATTCATATGTGATAGTACACGTAGTAAAGGAATTCATTATTCATTTCAGTAGAAAAATGGTGCTTAGTATAAGAGTCTTTATGCTGGGAACTTTCTTTTCGAGAGTACATTTGTCAGATAATGCAGTCTTGTTGTGCCGTTACGTGCCCAACTAATTAGTTGAAAAAAAAATCACAAATATAAATTCTTATATAGAATAGCGTATCTAGCATAGCGTACTTAGCGTATCTAGCATTACGTATCTAGCAGTTTCTAATACAAAATTAAACTATTAACAGACGAAAAGACAACATAGCGTACTCGACGCACATGCAACAGAAAATGCGAATAAACTTTTTAGAAGAATTAAAAGTACTAGAATTTGGCAAAATGTCAAGAAATATCAGTACAGATCAGTATGGCTGATGTATCTGTGTTTGCCAGATGCTGTTTTCGCGTCAATCCTGTTTAGTTTGTTCTGTTTTTGTATGTATATGTCACAGAGCCCCCATAGAAATTTAATTCCTCAAATAAACCATCACTGCTGATGTAAATAGTTAACGTAAACTATTTGTTAAATTTATCGTACCTGTGCGATGTCATTTAATGTCCTAATCAGACAATTCAATACCAAGTTGCAATCATGGGGATACTGCATCAAATCAACATATTGATAAGCTGTTGATGTGCCATGCGAAATAACTCCTGTTATATGTGTTTGAAGGAAGCTTCCTTTTTGGTTCTACGAAGAGATCAAGAATTACACGATGATGCAATATCGACTGCTTTATGCATAAAATATCGTACAAATCCTGTTGCTCAGTTGCTCAATGAACATATTTGAAAATGACTGTGATCACTGTTTTAGGTTGCTAATTGCAGCCTTTGTTTCTGTGGATTTAAGGGATATAAAGATTCTTAACTTCTCATGGCATTCTTACCTTCGATGTTGATGTCCAGTGTGGTAAGTTAGTTTTTGATTGGTCCATCCCATCTACTATTAATGATATATATTTATCGGGATCTCGTCTTGCTTTTTCGCAGTGATGGTAGTACTTTCGCCTTTCAGCTCTATGATAGATTCACATATAAAAAATTATCCATGGTAAGAAATATTTAACCTGCTCAGTTCTTCTATTTCTATTCCTACCTCCTAATTACTTCTGGCTCAATGTGAAATAAATTTGCATTGAATACACTGGTTTGTTTGTAAGAAATCCTTCCAAGAGACGTTTTTTAACTTAAGGAATTAACTCGGTCTACATTCTGTTTTGTGTATCACCATATATTAAGATAATCGCAAAATGAATTTACTTATTGGAATGGCATCAACGGTTACAACAATAATGTTGCAAAACTTAAGAACCTCTCCAGAGAGAACCTCGTCCGAACACAAAATAAAATGATTTTTTGACAACGGACTGCACAAGACAATTGCAGAAAGTTTTAAGAAATCATGTTTGATTTTCTACCAGTATATATTGTAGAATAATTCACTCACTGTTGCTGCTCTAAATGTTTCTTTTTTTTGCCCAATAATCTTTTCCTAGTATCCTTATCGTTTGTGTCTTTGGCTAGGTCTTTAAGTAGTGTGCACACTCCACATTCTGCAAAATCTCCTTTTTTCTGTGAAAATTAAAAAGATTGAAATTAAGAAAGAATTCCTTACAAGATTGCTTCTATACAACTTCGCTCCAAATTGTGTCTGTTGTTTGTGAGCTCAGCCGTCAACAGATACAAATATGGAAAGCCCAGTCTTACGGGGAGTGCTATTTGCTTTAGGTATGAGGTTTGCCTTCATGAATGATATAAAAAATTTTAGATCAAGACTGGTTTCCATAAGATCAATAGAGTCGCCGATGTTTCGCTGACCTCCCTTTCAATCTTCAGCGACTGTCAGGTTAAAATTTTCACACATCAGCAAAGAGAACAAAACGCAGGGCATAGCCTTCCTTTGATTGGCTTGCTTCATCTACGTGACCGTTTTCACAAGATAGGTGGCCCTCACAATCATTCACATTCACAGTCGTGATGATCGCAGGGAAGTGCTCACATTAAAATCGGGAGACCTACCCAGACTGTCGCCGACTAACACCGACGCTATTACCATCTTATGCGCAACAGGATTTTCTATAACCGAGCTGGAAAATGGCTTTTCTACCATTGAACATAACTTTCTGCAAAACAACTCTTCATTCATCAATTCTAAAAAGGGCTATTTTGCTGCTCCTCCGTTATGTCTAGCAAGGGCTTGACGTATCTTGTTAAATTCTGGTGAGGTAAAATCTAGTGATAAGAATGGAGGGTACTTTGCAAGTAACAATAATTTCATCTACACTTACTGGTCTAATCTTTACTCCAGGAAAATCACGCTTCCACATTCTTTTAAAAGTGTCGTAGCTCAGAAGATTGCTTCTCTCTTCCTCTGGACGACTCTGGATATATGTTTGATATAACTCTCTCTTGTTGTAGCATGCTGGCAAATATGTTTTTCTATCATCGTTGGGCATCATTTCAGACCAATCTCGCACAATCGCTTTGAACCAGTTTCTTGCATCGTCTGTCTTTTTTGATGGTTTCGGCACACTTCTTCTTTCACCGGCTGCATCAGCTACTCCATATAACCTTTTATCGGCTTGTAAATGGTAATATCTGCAGAAGAAAACCGGACTTTAACCGAAGAGGTTCAGTTCATTTACTTGTATAAATCCTGTCCTACATGCAAATAATTCGTCCACACGAATTAGTACGATGGATTTTGATTGAAGAACAAAGATACAAATAAAAACGAGACAAATTTTTGGAGTACAATGATATGGGATGTACAATCTTAGAAGCTTACTGTCCGAAGATACAGCACCTACTTCAGAGAAAATTTAAGTGTCAAACATGGCATGAAATGAGTCATGAATACATAACATCGTCTTTCAGAAATACTTTGATAAAACGGGAGGTTATTTGAAATTACTGTAATAAATTCAGATGGAGATGCTTTTGTATTTACAAGCATGTATGTATTGGGTTAGTTCCATTCCATTTCTTTTTTTTTAGCATTATGTTAGAAAATCTAATTGAAATGCAGAAGTCACAGCATCAGGTGAAAGGCCCTTCACTTCTTAGCTACCTTTCACTGCTTTGTGTGATACGCTTTTGGAATTTGAATTTATCTAACAGACTCTGTATTGAAACAAAAGTAATCATACCGGCGTTCTGAGACTCCATGAATTAAGCACCAAGCTCTGACACATATTTGTTGCCCATTGTGAAATATTCGTACTCTCATACTGTCTTCTTGCGATTGGAAGAGCTCGTAGATCTTTCTTCTTTGCTGCTTTTCAGAAAGCGAATGAAAATGCATCCTTGACTCTTGAATTGACCAAAATGACAAAATTTTGTCACATCTCCTTGCACAGCAACCACAGCTTCTGATTTTCATTAGGTCGTTACTTATTGATTCCTTGTTGGTCCATCTCTCAGTTCGCTTTAAAACCTGGTGGAAGAATGTTTCTGCAATTATTATTTGGTTTGACTATATGTTAAGGATATTCTTTGCAGGGTTGCCGCTTGAAACACGAGTAAAACTCTAAATGTTATCGGTTCTTAATAGCAACCTACTTTTTCGGATTTGGCTCCACTTTGCGTGAGATCTTTCAATGGAATTCTGACATCTGTTGTACTTTCCTATAAAAGAAAAAAATCAGTGTTAAAATGATGCAGTGCGTCGTAAGATATTTGTGACATTTTTTAACTGAAATACATCAACAAATAATAGACGCCTTTGTTGAACCAACGTCGAAGGAATGCAGAAAATGAATTGCATGTTACTATTAAGCTAAAATTACACGAGCAATTTTTCTATGACAATTTTTCATTGAAAATTTTCTTTTGCTCGTGTAGATGGGGTTAATTTGAGTTCAATTGATAATTTTTTGTATGACAAGTGCACTTGTTCAAAAAGTGGCAAGCCAGTTTTTCAACGCATGCATTTTTCATAGCAACAATTGCTCGTGTAGATAATTTGACAAACGTGGAATTGACAATTTTTCTAATAGTTAGATGAAAGAACCATAATTGTCAAGCCAAAGAAACTTATCCTTTTACACTAGCGAATAAAACTTGTTAAGGAGAATTTAGCTTAAAGCACTGCAATCAAGGTAATGACAGGCCCAATAACAGGACTTGTATTGCATATAGTATATAAAGACAAAGCTTGCAACTTATTTTCAAAAGAATCACCAGCGCTATTTATGTCTGCATCATATCACATAATTCATGAAACATGCAAACAAACAAACAAAAATGTTATCATGCAAAACTTTGAAATGATTACTTTTAGATTCATATTTAAAACAAAATCCAACAAATTTTTTGGTCGAAATATGTTTTGGTTTGCTTTGTTGATCTTTCTCAGTAGCCTTGGGATCTCCAAATCACCCCACTTTTTGAAATTTGACCGTGAATCGGCATCTACCATTCGACAAAATTCGCAACAAAAGAGTGATCCCCGTTCTTAAATTGATACTTTGATGGAGGTAATTTCACTTAACTTTCCATTGCCTTTCGCGATTTCGGCTCATCAAATTTAAATCAATAACAGTGACAATTCGAGACTTATTACATGAATCCCACCGGCAACATCCCTAAATCTGTAAACTGAGAGTTGTTGTTTTAAGGATCCAGCAATTCTACTCAATAGTGATAGCTACGACTCATGTAATAAGTCTATATCGGCAACGGAAAACCCTTACTCGTTATCCTATTTCGAATGATGTTGGATATCACTCTACTGTCACGTGCTTTTAGATCTTTTGGAACAGCAAATCGCAAGTACTAGTGAAAATACATAGAAATGAAAAATGCTGAGTACGATGCACTCATTCTTAGGTGCAACAGGCGAGTTTCAATAAAATTGGTTGGTGAACCCCATTTTTAATGACAAAGGGACTGCAAGTTCCTACAGTATTGGGCTCATTTAGTGAAAGCAATGAGATTTCTTTAAAGCATACTACTTACTAATCTTTCTTCGCTATCTGAGCCATCAAAATTGCTAGAAGCATCAATCATCGCACTCGTCATTTCCTCATCATCACCATCATCATCATCATCATCGTCCAGCCAAAATCTTTTCTGAGTTTTCATTTTAGAAACTTGCTTCTTTGATTTGGCCTGGAAATAAATCAAATGGTTTATATAACATCAATCTGCCCATCTTTTACAATTTAGCAACAACATTTCAAACCTAGTTCCCGTGTGGGCCTTTTGGGATGTACCATTAGTCAATGGATGCACGAAAATAAAAAAAACGCAGATGGAATCAGTAAATGACTAGAGTTGCAAGTCAAACGAAAACTATTGCAAACTTTTTATGTCATAAGGTATCTTGTGGCAACGATGTTCTTTAATCCTATTCATATCTCATTGTTCATGTCTTCTTATATAGTCACTTAGCAAAAGATATTGCTACAAATATACAGCATGGGTATACTAAAATACCGGGCCCAAAAGATCCGGGGTACCAAAAATTGAGATCAATTACGCTGAATTTAATGATGTTACACGTGCACGTATTTTATAAGAAACTGACAAAAATTCTGAAAAACTTTCACATTTTTTGTCCTGGAAGTATCTCAAGAATTCGATTGGACAACAAAAATGATTGTTGCGGAGTTTCTAAAATTAAAGTAATTAGGTTGAAAGTATTAAAAAAGAGCAGCTCAGATCATATTTTATGTTGCTACATAACCCCAACGATATTGCAAAAAGCTCACAAGATCGACTACTTATCAATTGATGAATCTGATCAAATTTTTAAAGATTTATCCTAGAACCACTTAACCTCCCTTGCATCAGATGGTAGTTACATAAGGACTGGGTAATTCTGGGACATCTTCGAATTGCTGGGCTAGGAACGATCCGGGTTGCTACCATCGACTGCGTAAGTGGTGGGCATGTCGGAGTCGGCTACCGCGCACCACATGGCTGCGGATAGCACGAAGTTCTCCAGGAGGACGAGGGCAACCTCGTTTCCAGGGCTATTTAGCGAGAACAAAAGCAGTTAAGTTGCCTAAGTTAATGCCATCATTTAAAAAGTTCACAATTTATCACTTCACTTGATCCCATTACGAACGAAAAATTTTGTAAGCTGCATTGGATTAGCAGACAAATCAAACTCACCATTTCTACTGCATAATCGAATGTTGCCTCGTCATTTTCAGTATCGGAAGAGCCAATATCTGTGCCAGCTCCACCTCTAAGCTTTGGAATGATTTCTAATGTGTCATATGCGGATAAGGCAGTTTTCATATTTCTTAGTAAATCGTAGGTTACCTAAATAGCAAATAAAGTGTTTACATACTGTACTATGAAAAATAATCTTGATAAAAGAAAAGAGAAGAAGTCAAATACACTCATTTTTATAAGAAACTGACTTAAGAAACTATATATGCCTTTTTCTAAAAATCAAGAAACTCTTCTGTATGGAATAAGAAGTGAAAAAGTGTTGTCCATATTTTGACTGCATATTATGACATTTGAGAACGGGTGAGTTGACCTGTTACCCTGAGAACATGATCCTGCGCATTAAACTGCTCTTGGGCAATTTTCGAAATTTTTATTTTGAAGCTAACAATTCTGCAAGAAACTTTTACTATACTAATTGTGCTCAGATTTAAGAAACTCTACTATATGGCTCAGAGAATAATTTCTTATAAAAGTAATGAGCTTAAAAATCGAAAGGAAGTAAGTAACACAGACAATATCAGCGATTATAACTCTCCGCTATCAAGAAAAATGTAAACCAGCAACTACTCACCTGTCGACCATTCCATTGCACAATGTAATCTTTGACTATTCTATAAAGAAAATTCTCAATTGCTTCGATTGGTATTGCTTGCAAATGAACTCGGTTGCGAAATTTGTAATATATAGGAAGCAATCCATTATCAACATTGATTTTCTGAACCTGAAACGAGAAATTTTTCAATCTACTTTACATTCTGTATAAAGTACAGACGGTATCAGGTCGATTCGCCCAACGTCCTTCTCGCTCAACTTTCTTTTCGCCCAAGCTGGTCTTTTCGCCCAACACTCTTGGTCGTTTCGCCCAAATAAATTACTTGCTATTAATAAATAGTTTTGTCACTAAAACAATCAAAAAGATAGTTTTCTTTAATTTGAGATAAAAGGATGCTGTTAGGGTTACGCTTTATGGATATCTGTCCACCACTGGCTAGATCTAAGTTATAGATAATAGTCAAGGGGAGATTCCTAATCAAATCACCGAATCCCAACTAGTTTCTAGGCTTTCAAGACGTTTCGCCCAACCACCGAATCGCCAAACTTCCAACTCGCCCAACCTGAAATGACACAGGTAACGTCTTCCCTAGTAAACCCCCAATTATCGCCTTGGACTGTTGTAGTGATAAAACAAGCGATAAAGAGCAAATAATTTAGTTGGGCGAAACGACCAAGCATGTCGGACGAAAAGACCAGCTTCGGCGAAAAGGAAGTTGGGTGAAACGGAGGTTGGACGAATCGACCTGATACCGTTCCGAGACCTTTTGCGAACATCTTTAATGTCCGTTTGTTTGTAATTGAGAGAATTTTGGCGAATAAATGAACTCGGGTCAATATCTAGGAAGCCGGGCGTGTATCCCTCCCTCCCGGAGATTAATCATAGCCGTTTTAATAAACTGTAAAACAACGTTACCGGTAATGAATAAATTTGAAGAAGAATAATTGAATTGAAAACAAGATTAAACTTTTACTGCAGCATATGTGTACTGCCTCTTCGAGTTTTAGTGAGAAAACGTAGAAAATGAAAGTTATGATAATTACCTTCTCGGACAGTCCATCTGACAATTCAAAATTTTGAGCTTGAAACTTGATACTAATAAGTCGTACAAGATCGGATCCAGTCCCGATACCATTCATGCCAGTATTGTAGTTCGATGATGTGTGATTAAGATCGATCCATTGACAAAACAAAATACGCGCCATAACGATTACTAACGAAACGTAAAATTTGCATAGTTCGTTCATGACAGCGTTGTAATCCGTCACTATCAGCGCTATAGCTACAATTAGACTTCTCTTATCATATCGACTTTGCTATACACCTCTATTTTAACACTGTTCCCAAGGCAACAAATAACAACAGCAACAGAACCAAGCGTCGCACATGTTCCTTTGTTCAATCAAATCATTAGACGATAGAAATTCAAATGAGCATGCTTGGGCTTCTTCCGATGTGCATTGAAACTGAATATGAAGCAAATGTCAGGAGAAATCAGTTTCTATCACATCCAATCGATAGAAAACTATTATGCAACTTATTGGTACCTCTGGAAGTTAAAGTGAAGCCAGATCAAACTTAAAAATATTCAATAACAGAGCTTGCATACTTTCGCATTGCAAAATGTCTTAAGATTTATATAAAACATTAAATATAATAAAAAGTTTCTCTTGTGAAAAGTTTTACGGCCGATCAAACGATTGATGAGAATCAGCTTGAAATCCTTCAGATTTATTTATTTGACAAAAATAGTTGTGAAAAAGAACATTTTGCACTTTTGATCGTTCAAATCTTAGTGCTAAATAGAACTGACATGATAATTTGTATTTATGTGGCTTAAATTCAAGAATAAGAAAGGGCAGCCAAAGGGCAGCGAACGGGCAGCGAAAGGGCAGCAGATAATTCAGACATACGGTTTCTACAGTTCATAGTAACAAAAGGGGTTTTAGTGTTCTATACTCATGCAAAAACATCAAAATAGCGAAAACTTTAAATATCCATAAAATTTGACATTAAAATCAAGATGAAAAGATTTGGCCGATTTAGGCAAGTTTCTCTTCTGAAAAGTTTGTCGGCCGATCAAACGATTGATGAGAATCAGCTTGAAATCCTTCAGATTTATTTATTTGACAAAAATAGTTGTGAAAAAGAACATTTTGCACTTTTGATCGTTCAAATCTTAGTGCTAAATAGAACTGACATGATAATTTGTATTTATGTGGCTTAAATTCAAAAATAAGAACGGGCAGCCAAAGGGCAGCGAAGGGGCAGCGAAAGGGCAGCAGATAATTCAGACATACGGTTTCTACAGTTCATAGTAACAAAAGGGGTTTTAGTGTTCTATACTCATGCAAAAACATCAAAATAGCGAAAAACTTTAAATATCCATAAAATTTGACATTAAAAATCAAGATGAAAAGATTTGGCCGATTTAGGCAAGTTTTTTTTCTGAAAAGTCTGTCGGCCGATCAAACGATTGATGAGAATCAGCTTGAAATCCTTCAGATTTATTTATTTGACAAAAATAGTTGTGAAAAAGAACATTTTGCACTTTTGATCGTTCAAATCTTAGTGCTAAATAGAACTGACATGATAATTTGTATTTATGTGGCTTAAATTCAAGAATAAGAAAGGGCAGCCAAAGGGCAGCGAACGGGCAGCGAAAGGGCAGCAGATAATTCAGACATACGGTTTCTACAGTTCATAGTAACAAAAGGGGTTTTAGTGTTCTATACTCATGCAAAAACATCAAAATAGCGAAAAACTTTAAATATCCATAAAATTTGACATTAAAAATCAAGATGAAAAGATTTGGCCGATTTAGGCAAGTTTTCTTCTGAAAAGTCTGTCGGCCGATCAAACGATTGATGAGAATCAGCTTGAAAGCCTTCAGATTTATTTATTTGACAAAAATAGTTGTGAAAAAGAACATTTTGCACTTTTGATCGTTCAAATCTTAGTGCTAAATAGAACTGACATGATAATTTGTATTTATGTGGCTTAAATTCAAGAATAAGAAAGGGCAGCCAAAGGGCAGCGAACGGGCAGCGAAAGGGCAGCAGATAATTCAGACATACGGTTTCTACAGTTCATAGTAACAAAAGGGGTTTTAGTGTTCTATACTCATGCAAAAACATCAAAATAGCGAAAAACTTTAAATATCCATAAAATTTGACATTAAAAATCAAGATGAAAAGATTTGGCCGATTTTGGCAAGTTTCTCTTCTGAAAAGTTTTACGGCCGATCAAACGATTGATGAGAATCAGCTTGAAAGCCTTCAGATTTATTTATTTGACAAAAATAGTTGTGAAAAAGAACATTTTGCACTTTTGATCGTTCAAATCTTAGTGCTAAATAGAACTGACATGATAATTTGTATTTATGTGGCTTAAATTCAAGAATAAGAAAGGGCAGCCAAAGGGCAGCGAACGGGCAGCGAAAGGGCAGCAGATAATTCAGACATACGGTTTCTACAGTTCATAGTAACAAAAGGGTTTTAGTGTTCTATACTCATGCAAAAACATCAAAATAGCGAAAACTTTAAATATCCATAAAATTTGACATTAAAAATCAAGATGAAAAGATTTGGCCGATTTAGGCAAGTTTCTCTTGTGAAAAGTTTTACGGCCGATCAAACGATTGATGAGAATCAGCTTGAAATCCTTCAGATTTATTTATTTGACCAAAATAGTTGTGAAAAAGAACATTTTGCACTTTTGATCGTTCAAATCTTAGTGCTAAATAGAACTGACATGATAATTTGTATTTATGTGGCTTAAATTCAAGAATAAGAAAGGGCAGCCAAAGGGCAGCGAACGGGCAGCGAAAGGGCAGCAGATAATTCAGACATACGGTTTCTACAGTTCATAGTAACAAAAGGGGTTTTAGTGTTCTATACTCATGCAAAAACATCAAAATAGCGAAAAACTTTAAATATCCATAAAATTTGACATTAAAAATCAAGATGAAAAGATTTGGCCGATTTAGGCAAGTTTCTCTTCTGAAAAGTTTTACGGCCGATCAAACGATTGATGAGAATCAGCTTGAAAGCCTTCAGATTTATTTATTTGACAAAAATAGTTGTGAAAAAGAACATTTTGCACTTTTGATCGTTCAAATCTTAGTGCTAAATAGAACTGACATGATAATTTGTATTTATGTGGCTTAAATTCAAAAATAAGAACGGGCAGCCAAAGGGCAGCGAACGGGCAGCGAAAGGGCAGCAGATAATTCAGACATACGGTTTCTACAGTTCATAGTAACAAAAGGGGTTTTAGTGTTCTATACTCATGCAAAAACATCAAAATAGCGAAAAACTTTAAATATCCATAAAATTTGACATTAAAAATCAAGATGAAAAGATTTGGCCGATTTAGGCAAGTTTCTCTTGTGAAAAGTCTGTCGGCCGATCAAACGATTGATGAGAATCAGCTTGAAATCCTTCAGATTTATTTATTTGACAAAAATAGTTGTGAAAAAGAACATTTTGCACTTTTGATCGTTCAAATCTTAGTGCTAAATAGAACTGACATGATAATTTGTATTTATGTGGCTTAAATTCAAGAATAAGAAAGGGCAGCCAAAGGGCAGCGAACGGGCAGCGAAAGGGCAGCAGATAATTCAGACATACGGTTTCTACAGTTCATAGTAACAAAAGGGGTTTTAGTGTTCTATACTCATGCAAAAACATCAAAATAGCGAAAAACTTTAAATATCCATAAAATTTGACATTAAAAATCAAGATGAAAAGATTTGGCCGATTTAGGCAAGTTTCTCTTGTGAAAAGTTTTACGGCCGATCAAACGATTGATGAGAATCAGCTTGAAATCCTTCAGATTTATTTATTTGACCAAAATAGTTGTGAAAAAGAACATTTTGCACTTTTGATCGTTCAAATCTTATTAGTGCTAAATAGAGCTGACATGATAATTTATATTTATGTGTCTTAAATTCAAGAATAAGAACGGGCAGCGAACGGGCAGCGAAATGGCAGCAAATAATTCAGACATAGGGTAGCTCAACTTGAGCATGAGCATTTGTGCGACCAAGTCAGATGAAACGAGTTGTGAAAGCAAGTCACAGGGGGGTCGACCGCACCAAAGCCGAAAAGAATGAAGTGGCTGACAATAGAAATTTCAATAAGGGAATGAATTTTGCCATCTGGCCTTGTCAGGTCGTTTCTTTGTTTCTATTTAATAGTTTCCATGGTAATAATAATAACAATCATGATAATAATAGCAGAAACAAAATTTAGTGCTATCCAGCAACGATTTGCGGTTTCTCAACTAAACTGTTGCTGAACGTTGCTCTTGTTAGACGAATATCTAAATTCTTAAAGTAACTGAAGTAAAAATGGATTCGCTGTACGATTATGGAGTTGATTATAGGCAAAGCCCCTGCAACAATGAAAACAATTCCGACATTGTTGAATCTTCAAGCGACGAATCGGCAGTTTATCCGGTTATTCCGATTCCAAGTTGCAGTAAGAGGTCTTGTCATCCGTCTGTTTTCGGTAAAGGTCAAGTGCCCATTTTACCTGGAGACAAAAGAAATAAACCTGGAGGAAATGTTAGAGTGTTGGACAAAGTCATAAAGATTCGTGATCTCTTGTTCGAGCTTTTCCCGAAACTTCATGAGGTGGACGAGTATTCAAGACTTTGTGACCGCCTTTCAACTGCAGAAAAGAGGAGATGGGGAAAAGAAATAGATGCTAGAGTTAACGATGTGGATACTGCAAAGGTATTTGTTCTTATTATACTAATTTTCAAATTTGCTGAGGCAAGGTACATGAGATACATACTGTAGGCGTACAGCTTTTGGTTGAAGAATTTGATTTAACAGAACAATAGGTGATAACATTAGGCTATGTAACAATAAATGTTTGACCTGGCATATGGCATGGGTGAGAGCTGTATTATTATGGTACGTTTCGCTCAACCTCGAATTTGCTTCATGTTATATGTGGCCCACCACATGAGACATTTCGCCGCCCAACATGCAACGGTGCCCGACGGTACCTATATTTGTAAGTAACACGAGTCTTTTATAATAGAGATGGTCTTGATCTAACAACCACAACAGCAACAGCAACAGTTTCAACCTTTTAAAGTGGTAGTGCACAATTCAAAGAATGTTTGAAAAACAAAAGTAGAAATTGCTTTTTGTTCTTGGCAATGACTCCTTCCCCTGAAAGTTTGTTAACCAATTTGTGCTTTTACCAAACTAAAAATAAGCAATTGAGCATATACTAGTACTATCAGGCCTGTTTGAAGCAAATGAGGGGGGGGAGCTCGAGTTGAAGCCTCCAGGTGATAAACAAATATGACGTCATTAAATTTTCACCAAAATTATTACTTTACATTGTCCCCCCACGCCTTATTTGGGCGAAACGTCCAAGAATGTTCAGCGAAAAGACTCAAGGTTCAGGCGAGAAAGAAGCTAGTTGCAATGAAGGCTGGGCAAAACGACCTTTTATTATGCTTATATATTAGGATTTCCAAACGTCAGAGATTCTACTTCATGTTTTCATTCCTACACAGGGCACAAGGACAAAGGAAATAAGGCGCATTGCAGGGCTGAGCAAAAGATGTTTCGAGAAAGTTGTTCAATTTACAAGAAGGCAACCAACTGTTAAAGTGTCAACATTCTACTTTCTGGAAGGCGAAGCTGAAGAAGTTCAATACTTGATGCTTACTGCAGTTCTATCAGGAAAAAAGAAAGTTCAAGAACTAAATCAAATGAGACGGAAGGCAAGAAACAAGAGGTTCAAACGTGGAGAAAATAAGGTAATTTGTGCTGTAGCACTTTTCAGTTTTAAGGACCAGAAACATACCTTGGGGCTTAAATTCTGATACTCCCGACAAAAAACAGCTTTGTCACCAATAAAAAGCCTTTGTAAACGTATTTTTGCATGGAAAAATGTTGAACCTTTTATAGTTTGCTTTGCAAATCTATATGCATTGTGTTTTTAAAAAGTGACTATTTTTCCTTCTTCCTTAAAAAAACTACCATACATGCTGTTTTATAAGAAAGTTTTTTGGGCCAGTATTGAAACTTTCTTAGATATTTCATGTTTTCAGTACCAAAACTTTCTTGTAACTTTCTTAGAAAAATTTTATTTTGGCAGGCATGCAGTATTTGAGCGCATGCGTAGTAAAAGGCATTGTTAAAATTGCACGAATGCCATTCTATTCGACATTTTACATTTGTGGCCTAAAGTGAATAAGTAACCGACAATCTATGACTATGGTTTGCTGGAGTGCTTGTTATCGAACATATCGGAAATAATTGAGACAATAGTTAGTTGTTCAACCCAGAGATATACACGGTATCGGAAAATGACACATGAACGCAGATTTACACACAAATCAAAAATATAAAAGGCGAGAAAAAAATTTCTCATCATAATTTTAGAACTTTCTTAGGTTTCAAGAATCCAGTATTGAACTTTCTTACGTTTTTGAGACACTACTTTCTTATAAAAAAAACGTGTAGATTGCAATGTTTCACCTTCTGGCAGTAAAATAAGATGACAGCTTTAGAATTACAAAATATGAATGGTAAATGAGATCCATGTAGAGACCCATGGGCTAAATTGTAATTTTGATCAAAATCCGCTTTTTCGTGCAATATATAGGGGTAATTTTCCTCAGGGCTCCACCCTTGGTTGGGGCCCTATTTTGTACACCGGTAAATATCAAAATTCAGCTAATAAGAAACAATAAGTCACATTTATTAGGAAAATTTGCAAAAGAACCAGATGCGCATCACAAGTGGGGTTAATTATTGAAGTATTAACACAAGAAACAACTACAGCCTTGGTTAAAATGCATTCGGGCTGGGTAGTAAATGGTTCGAGAAATGGTTTCGAAATTCTCTTCGAATGACCCTTCTCCCCCCCCTGCAGTGTTTGAAAGTGCAATAATGTTCTAGATCATCGAGACAGTTTTCTTTTTTATTTCTCATTTTATAGGAAACTGGTAAAAATCCATCCACGAAAGAACTCGCTGAGGAAATTGACATGTCCGATTCCGAAGATAAGAACGAGGTATGTAAGGATTTATACTGCATTTATAAAAACAGCAATTTTCAAGTAGCTAATAATTATTAAGTCTCGAATAAGCAAGCGCGTTTGGCTTTAGAAACAGAAATTTTCTTCTTTGAAATTACGTGGTTAATGGGGGGGGGCGGCAAATGGAATTACGGCTGAAATGTGTTATACTTATTTTCTGTTCCAAGGTACCTTTTTTATCGCACAATTTTATTCGATTCCTCGATGCCAATATTTATAGCAACGGGAGGCGCTGCTTCATTAGCAAAAGATTGTGAACAATTTCGTAGAAACTATGCATTAGTCTTACAATTATCTAAAAACACGCTAGCTAACCTTTACGCAATAGTGTTGTGGAAAAGCCTCAACAAGCAAAAACAAAAAACAAAAATCGTGATAAACCACCACAATAGCACATATCCACTACAGTTAGGAAAAAAATACCCCATATCAAGTAAAATGACCAACCACATCAAGAATAATAACCCACAAAAGTAGTGCGTATCCACCTCAGTACGCAAAAAAACACCACATTACACAAAAAATGCCACCATATTCATTTTTTTTATATAAAAAAGTGGTTTATAAGAAAGTAGTTCTCAACATCTTAAAAATTTAAGAAATATTAATACTGGATTCTTGAAACTTTTGAAAGTTCTGTTTCGTATTTTCACTTTATCTTCTGTACGTTATTTTCGCTCTTCTTCGGTTGTTCATCTTGCTATTTATCGAGTCTTTTGATAATTTTTGGTGGAAAACGTGGTGTTTGTGCAAGTTTTACAATGCCTTTTACTTTGCTTGCGCAAAAATACGGCATACCAAAGTTTTGGCTAAGAAATTCACACGAAAATTCTGGTACTGCAAACATGAAATATCTTAAGAGAGTTTCAATACTGGCCCAAAAAAACTTTCTTATAAAATAAAAAACGAAGCAGTGAATATCCACCACAGTATTGCGTATAGGCCCGCTAGCATGAAAACTCCGAGAATTGGCTATTTTGGTGATTTTACGACTCAGTAATCATTGTTAAACTTCAATATCTTCTTTCACACTAACAGGTCAGCTCATTACGAAGAAGGCTACGGTCAACTACAGAAGAGCTGAAGTACACAAGTGCAGAGCTGGTTAAAGTACGAAGCCTCCTATTGTTTTTAGTATCATAATGAAACTAATCTTAGATGAAGAATACGTCCGGGAAATGGACCAATCCAAACAGCAATGCTGCTTTTATACTAACTAGCACTAAGAAAACAGATTAAGTTTGACCATATTTAAAAAGGTGCTGTTCAACCCCTTCTATTAGGCCGCCCATAATTAACATTCTTAACATCTTTTTTAGACTGAAAACAAAGTATTCGAACTGGAAATCGACGTTCAACAGTTGCTGACAAAATTAAACGAGGTCAAACAACTTCGTCGACAGGTGCGATTTCTCAAAATAATTGATTTGTTCAACAGTAACCATTTCTTCATACTCGATGATATAGCTACTTTTACCAACACCCAAACCTTGTTTAAATAACAGAAGTCAAATAATAGTTTTCTTTTGCATAGGAAAGGGAATTATATGAAAAAAGAATATTCGCGAAAGATCTTCACCTGGATAAGCTGAGGAAAGATATGACGAACCTCTTGGATCAGCATATTCAATTGAAGGAAGACCTCAGTGGATCTTTCCCTTCATTCAATCATGCGGTAAGAAAAGTAAATGGAATTGCTATTTGACAAACCAGATTTCGCAATTTCCAAGAAATAACTGTGCTTTTTAGACGAGGCATATTCTGATATATTCAAAAGATGCGCGTGGCTGTGTAGACTGAAAGTAGTGAATAGGGAATTTCTGCTTGATTCTAGAGCCATTCAACTCCAAGGAATCAAGCCTCGTCAACGGAAAGAAAAAGAAAGGTTTGTCAAATTTTTGGATTATGGAGATGTATGAAACTGGGGCACCCGATCCTTGTAACTAAGTGTGTTCTTTTTCTATCAAAAAGCTCTTTTCCAGCTATTTAGGTGCTTCTGCAAACATTCTCGCCACTATGTGGAAGTAGGCACATTACTCTCAGAATATACTAGCAAGTCAAAAGTCTGAAATTCTTCTTGATATACGTTCAGAGATGAAAAGTACTGCAATTGGCGAAGAATACTGTAATTTTCTTTGCTGACGTTAATGTTTCCAATGCAATAAGAAGCAAAAATCTGAATTCCTGTTACGTATAATGTAAGTAAAAGGATAATCTCAGTCGATTCAAAAAATTTTCAAATAATGATCAATAATCATGACTATTTAAGATAATAAAAATTCAAGCATGTTGTTTTAAAGGAAGCTGAAAGCATCGAAACAGAAAACAAGAAAGAGAACAGCCAGAAGCGTCTCCGAGAGGTGAATATTGTTTTTAACAACTATATTAAAAGGAAAGCCAAGAACAAAGAAGTTATAAAAACTATATGATTAAATCCTTATGGGATGAAGCTGTCAGTGAGAAACTGAAAACTCAAAAAAAGACCATTATAAAACATATTTTCAAGCACATCAGGCAAATAAACTGTTAAGTTCGAAAGCTGAGAAATGAAATAAAAAAATGCTATATAGTGATATGTTGACTGCAATAAGCTGATGACGATGATGATGATGATGATGATGGGGGTGTTGACGTTGATGATGATTGTGATGTTAGTGATGATGGTCATGATGATGATGATAATGAAGGTGACGATGATAATGACGATGGTAATGATGAGGTTTAAAGTCCATCAATAATTCATATCTACCATTATTTTCATTTTCATCACAGGACAACGTTCGCAAACTGGATGACGATTTTCAAAAATTAATAGATCACGAATCAATAGATGAAGTGGAAAATGATGAAGATCTCACTGATGGCAGCGCAGCTGTGGTTGACGAAAAATCGGTTGAAGGAACGTACCAAGCGAGTGAGAAAGAAGAAAGCAGCTTTAAAGTAATGGGCAGAGAAGTCGTTGATCTAGAAAACAATCTGACACATCGGGTAAATATCTTCATTTGAATTACCATCCCTGAATATATCTTCGATTAGGGTGCTGAAAAGTCTTTTTTCAAAAATAACCCTTTCTGTAAATTGACATTTGTGGCCTTCAGATCACTTTGCTATGGACTTGAACAGTATCTTTGCTCTGTCATTAAGACCTCACCCATCTTAAATCTTTATCTATTTCGGACAAATTGTAAGACGAGTCTGTTAATCAATGTCCAAATCCTCCAATTGCCATGCTGTGATGTGCTGCATTTTGGAGGATTTGTAAAAACTTCTGCTTTGACCGTTGATGTTTTAGAAAAGTTTCCTTACCCTCCGTATATCTGCTTTGAATCCTCTTTACAACCTGACTTTGGTATTAAGAAATTTAGAATAATTTTGGGATATCTTGGAATCAACCAAAAATCCAAAAAAATTGCTGTTCTACTTAGACGGAATCCTAGTTTCTTGAGAAAATGAGAAAGGACCGATTAAGCTTTTTGCTTTATAGTTTCCCCATTATTCAAATGAAAACATTTGAATTTTTATTCAACCCCAAAATGTCTTTGAATTGCTATGTTTTGATAAGGATGATTGCTATTATCCCAAGTAGAAGCATGTGGCTAACGTAATGAAACTGTTTAATATTTAATAATCTCCTTCAACAGTACAAAGAAGATGAATTCATCGCATTCACTGCCTTCACGGATAGTTTTTATCTGGGAAGAGTTGTTTCACCAACGGACGAGATTGAAGATGATGAGGTAGAAGTTATTTATGCAGAAGCAAGGCCAGGTAACAAATATGACATGAGTAAGAAAAAGCATGACATTGTCAATAAAAGAAACATTTTTAAGTACGGTGGTCCATCGGAACAGTTAGACGTGAGAAATTGTGGAGCAGCACTGTGGACGGTAAATCGTACGGACATTGAACGGCAGCACAGAAATTTTTTAAAGTCATTTCGTTAAGCTCCATGTGTTTTATATCGTTGGTCAACATCGCAGCGGCTTGTCTGCGATCATCGTGGACTGTTGCAGACTACAAAATCCAAATGAAAATCAGCTGATTTTTTACTTATCGCAGACCCACATGCTGCTATAGCTGAAGTCAAATACTTTGAAATTTTTCGATTGTGGCAGACCGTCTGCGATACGTTAAAAATCAGCGGATGTTCATTTGCACTTGTTAGTTTGCGATAATCGGCAATGGTAACAAAGGGCTGTGATAGTCTGAACATGGTCTGAGGCATGCATGACCTCCAAATTCCTTACTTCTGGATGTTCTTTTTTAGAGAACGCTAACAGGCATCCATATAGAACATAACGGTTCACGATACATAACCTCACATAATTCCATTTTTAATAAAGGCCGCAAATTAAGAAACAATAAGAAAAACCTGTGCTCATCTGCTAATTAAAAATAATAATTGATGGACAAATTCTTTTTATAAACCCATCAAAATTTTGCTTCTAAAACCTAATTTTGCAACTAAATATTGGCTAGTCTAACTTTTTCAACATTGATTTGTAAAGCATGTTGATTGGCGGCAAATATCATTCGGTTAGATCAACAAATCGAATAAATGGAAAAAACTGTAGCCAAGTATGAACCCTTGCCCTTAGACATGCCGCGAGACCCGTAACGTAACTTTGCTCCTCATTGTTCGGGTTTACCCCTGGCTTGCTATCTTGAACCATTTTCGCTGTCTTTAAAGCGACGGTTAATTTGCTGAAGCAACGCAAATTGTTGATGGAAAATCTTATCGGTCGAAATATTGCGCGTCCTCTACAACAATATTATGTCCCACGATATATGAAGTGCACCTCAGGTTTTTTAGGGTGTAGGGTCTTTCATTTGACGGAAGAACAAGTTTTACTGCACATTAACCTGGCCTCTCTGTCTAGAGGTTAGAGGCCGAATATGACTGTTCGATTTTTTTCTATTTTGAAATACATATTTCAATGTTTGCTTGATTAACGTATCTTAAAACAAAAAGTATTTTTTCTTTGTAATTGTTAATTTCAAACACTTACGTTTATGCAGTAGTATTTTCGAGTAATTTTATTCAGTAATTGAGTTTCTGTGAATTTTCCTCATTGACGACTTAGTTATGCTTTTTACCTTGTTTACTGACGAAAGAGTCGTTCTTCTTTTTGAAATTGGGTACTAGCTATGATCAATCAGTTTCTGGGTTAAAGCATAAACATTTTGCGATACAATAATAATGTCCAGGTCTCATAACCTGCATTTATGCTTTATTTTGTATTTTTGAGAAGGCAATAGCGTTTTTTAATGTAAGACTTTAGCGAAAAGAATATTAATTCGGAAATGCCTGTACCTGTTTCATTTAATATAAGAAAATTAAATTGATTTTTTTATTTGCTTTCTTGAAATAAATCAAATGTTAAAACAAAAGCAACCCTCGCTGGGATTCTTCAGTTGTAATCTTTTCAGTTTCTCACACCTTTTTCGGTTAGTAATAAAAGGCAAATCAAAATAAAAGAACGCTTGAGCTCCTATTGAATTTAAAGTGTTAATGATCCAACTGGATGAGTTTAAAGAAATATCACAAATGAGCGATTCTATTGGCTGCAAAATATTAAAGGGCAGCATATCTGCTGCCCTTTATTGTTATAAAGACAGCAAAATATACTAAAGGGCAGCAGCTGTCCATCTGCACATTAGAAATCCCATCTGCAAATTATTTTGCACTTGTGTTCAAGGCATTTATGTAGAGTTTGGCAAGAGAGGTATGGGAAACTGAATTTTGGAATGAGCAGTGGAACCATCTATCAGTAGAGTACATGCTATACCTGTAAGAAAAAAGAGATAAATAATTGAGATAATAGAAAAGGTTATTAGTTGGATTGGTGAGTATTGCTTGAAAGGAATAGAAGTAAGAGGAATTGTTGTAATGTCATGAGATACATTATTGAACAAAAGTAAGTTCAATACCTGAATAGGCAATGCATTTCACTTTTTTTTTTCATTCCACAAAGAATGTGAACCAGTGTATAAGAATGTATAAGAATGTATTGTATAAGAATGTTTTGCCTGTGCCACCAGAGCCATCAAGAAAGAAACACCATTCTTCTGATCTTGTTGTGATTGCTTGAACGACTGCATCTGCAACTTGATTATGGTCATCATTGAGCTGCTGATGCATGTTTTGTCTCTGGCTACGTCCCTCGTCTATGTTGATGGCTGGTTGTCTAGCTGTGGTGGATTGTAATGAGCAGGTAGTTGAGGCATATTTGTGAAATCTGCAAGAGTTTTACCATGAATGTCGAGATGCTTGTCTATGTCGTACAGACACTAGTTGACTTGGAGGTTAGATAAAGCAATATCTTGTTGATGCATGCGTTGCCTTTCCGCATGCAGGAAGTTTTCTGCTATGTTGTCTATGAAGTTTTGGAACAACTGCTTTGAATTGAAAACCAAAAGAGTTGCAAAAATCAGACGCATTTGGCTAGGCATCTGAAGAAGACTTGCCTCTTCCATACAGTTCTTGAGCTCTATGTCATCTTCCAGGAGACCTAAGGCTGTTGCAGCATCCCTAAATCTAGGGCAAACCTGATCGATAACTGTTTGTACGGCTTCTAATGAAGTAGCACCTGGGACATCAAGAAGGAGCTACCTCAATTCAAGCCTCTGTGGGTCAACTTAGTACATTCTACCTATGAGCTTGCGGTGATGTTATCTCTGTTTCAATCGCTTTGTTCTCTGGTCAAACGTGTAGTGTTCTAGATTTTCATTATACAGATGCTGTCTAGCTCTTTGGTCTCTGTCATTTAGTTGGAACCAGGCTGTGAGAGTAGTTTTTGAATCATGGTCCATGAATCATGTGGATCTTCACTTTTGCATACAGTTTTGGATGTTGCTTCGGGTCAGTAATCTCAGCTGATATGTGCGCATTGATGTCGTCAGCTGTTCTGGGTTTATCTTGATCATCCATGAAAAGAAGCATGTGTGCATGCAGCAAACCTCTCTTCTGAAATTCAATTGTGTAAACAAAGCCATAACCCTTCCAAGGATATGTTATTTAAGGAGGTCATCATTCAGTTCATGAATCTTGATGATGAACACCCTGGTGACAATGTCTGGACGATCATTACAACGCAAAAGATATGTAACATTTGCTTTAACACTTACTTCCTTGTTTTGAGGGGTTCAGATTGCACACTGTTATGATAGACAAAAGCATCAAAATCAGCTAACTTTTCTCTTTCGTCGGAGTACTACTCATTTTATCAAAAAATTACAGGTGGATTATCCTACTTCATCCTTTTAGGAACATTTTTATGTAATTTTCAACATCCTTTGAGGATTTTCTTTGGCATATAATTTGATTTTAAAACTCTCACTTGCAACTTTGCCCGTTGTATCTTCCTATTGATTTCCTCGACTTCTGAGCGTCTGCATGAGCGACAACATTTTATATCCACCTCGTTTGGAAATTATCTTAATGACAGGTGAGGCTGAATAGGTCATTTTCTGAAGAATATTTTGATATAAATTATTTTTGGCATATAAATTAGGTTTTGTCTCCACCACTCTCGAGGAACGACCCGTCCTTCTCTGTTGATCGCGCTCCTACTGTGAGGTATTCTGGCGCCAAACATGAGCTATTTTCCCGCTAATTTTGAAAACATTCTTCAGTGTACTGTTTTGGAAAGCGTGTTCTCTCTTGTTCGAAGCAAATATGTTCAGTTTTCTCTCGGGAATCTTTGTTTTGTCAATGTTTTTGGGTTGTTCTGATGATGTAGTTTGTGTCAACGATGAGCAGGACTGGGGTGGTGGGAAAGAGCAATCTGGATATAACCAAATCTTTAAAGCAAAAATTAACAAGTAAGTCAAAACAAGCACAAAAGTTTAATTGACGTTTCTGTGGTGTTACATTATTCTTTCCAAAACAGTACATACATGGAATTTCTTTTAATAAATATATAGAATCTTTTTTCACAATTCCAACCAAAGCTGCACTGGGCTGCACTTTCATGTGCCATGGCTACATCTTTTGGGATTCTAAATCCCAGATAAGAGCAACAGATGAACAGATCAGATTCTAATATCAGCGTATTTTTTAAGTTTTGATTAAAGAGTGCAGAGTTTTTTTTAGAAAAAGAACAAAATTATACTTTTGTGAATCAAATTTTATGACAATTAATTATCATAAGCTTCATGTGATTCTAACACGATAACAGTAGATTAGTCAAATGGAATGTTCATTAATATATAAAAAGACTGAATTTAACTAAAGTAAGCAAATTACAAGATGAAATACTCAAAAAATGTATACTTGATAGATATGTAATCTAGTATTCAACTTTACAGCTATGTTCTATACGACATTTGTAAAGCTCAGAAAGATGAATATAACAAAAAAACAAAACCAAAGTTAACTGGAAGGACCTGACTGCTGGTAGACCTGGGACATTACTCCATTCAATAATGAAAGAATTATTTGAAAAATATGAATTGCAGAATATTTTGATCAACAAAAGAATAACTGATACTGTTTTTATAAAAATAAGAAGAGCAAGTGAAAGAGTTTCTGAGGCATTGAAACGAAGTGAGAACTATCCTAATAAGCTATTTAACAGTTGGAAAAGCGGAAAGCTTTCAACTTGGATCTTACGATTTGAGCCTGACGAGCTGGACTCAATAACTTTAGCAAGAGAAAACTGAGAGCTGTCACACAGGAAAAGAAAGCTGGAATCTGACCACAGCAAGACAAAGTCAAAAGTTGCTAATATGGTTGCTGTAAATGACAAAATCAAGGAGAAATTTAAAAAGGAACAACAGATGCATATAAAAAGAAAATCAAAACTGCAAAAACTAGCATTGAAGTTGATGAAACACAAAAAGGGCCAGAATCCAGACAGTAGAGGTGCAGGGACAAAAAATATGATAAACTTTAGTAGAATGCATCAGTACAGACTTAAAAAGCAAATTGCAAATGACTGTGAGGCATCCTTGTCATTTCTTGGTTTACATTCCATTACTGCAAAAAAGTTGAAATATATAATGAAGAAACTGAAAATTATGAAGTGATTGACTTACTGGAAAACAGAATCTGACCAGCAGCTACACCAGCAGAAGAAAGAATTACAAGTGTGGACATCAATTACATCAACATGTTACTCCTAATAAAGGACAAGTTTAACATTTCTAATAGTGCGTATCACGAAATTGCATCAGCATGCAAAAAACTCCCAAGGGGATGTAATTTAATTAAACAAATGACTGAAATCAAAAAGAAATGGAACATATTTCCAACTGCTGGTGGCAACAGGATTCAGCAAAGAATCACAGACTGACTCCCTTTAAGAATCAGGGCTCTCACGAAACAGCAGCCTGACAATCCTTTTCACAGCTCAAGAAGAATTAGGGTTAAATTAACAGGGGATGGAACTTATATTGGAAAAAGACTACACATAGTTATAATAGCATTCACTGTCATTGATGAAGGTGCTGCAGCTATGATGTCAGAAGGCAATTATGCACTTGCAATCTTGAAAACAACAGAGAATTATGAGAACTTGCAAATAGAGCTACGTGATATAGTGAATGAAATAAACATGTTAAAACATATAAATGTTGATGAAGTATGCTATGAAATTGAATGGTTCTTGGGTGGGGATTGGAAATTTCTAGCCCTTGTAGTAGGTATTGGAGGAGCAATTGGAACCTACCCATGTGTGTGCAAGTGTCCAAAGATAAGAAGCATGACATGACTTTAAAATGGTCATTTTGCAACATTACTGAGGGTGCACGGTCTATCAAAGAGATTAACGACTTGTCCCAAAGAAAAGAACTTTGGAATCCAAATTTGGTTGCAAAACAGGCCCATTTTTCAATCTATTCCCATCGACCATGTCATTATTGATACTCTTCATCTTTTCCTCCGTATTACAGACAATTTGCAAACCTTGCTTATACTAGGTCTTTGCACAGCAGATGCAGTTGAGAAGAA
>JACTAT010000004.1:2198184-2300127 GCA_014526335.1 Chrysaora quinquecirrha
AAAATAAATACAATAAGATGAATGGAATAAACAATAATAAGATTTAATAAAAAGTATGTTTTATTTATGTTAGTATATTTTATTGTTGTTGGATTAATTAATTCTCTTTCACTGAATATTATATGATTGGGTTGAGTTGTTTCATTCACTTGTTTGCCTCAAAAGTATTGAATTCAGTATTGATTTAAGTTACCCTGCCCCCTTATGTGGCATAATCTGAAGAGATTCAGACAAAAACCTTTCAGTTTAATTTCTCCCATAATGATTTTACTATTCTTCTTAGCAATTAAATCTCCATTTAATGCATGACAAACTTTTTAACTGATTTGAATTTCTGTAGCACCAAGAGGCTTTTAAAATGAATTTATTTTTTATTTCAGGACTTTTTGCTGAGTAAATATTCTGTGATAATAATCGACGAAGCACATGAAAGAAGTGTTTTACTGATATTCTCATTGGATTGTTATCAAGAGCCGTCCCATTGAGAAATAAGGTAAAATTGGAACAGAAGCTTTATTCAGTCCTAGTTTAGTGCAAGCTACAATCATTGCCAAAAATGTTGGGGACAGTATGTTATAAGTATGTTGTACCTTAAAAATCTAGTCCCATTGTAACATATTTGGGTAATTAGACCCCCTCCCCCCGACTCAATGTTGGGACCACTGGCAACATCGATTTCACCAACATTGGGTCGGGGGATATGCGTCATTAAGGTGAGGATTTTAAAAAAATTATAAAAAACTTCAGTGTCCCAGCATTTTCGGCGAGGATTGTAGGTCCTCTTCAAAATTTAGCTAGAATTTGCAGTTATTGAATTATACAGGGTGGCCCAAAAAAGGGCCCCCCAAACTAAATAATTTATAAATAATTTATTCTTAAGTAGGAACTTCATGAATTAATACTACATGATATTCAACTCAATTGAGATATATCATGTAAATATCATGATGATATGGGTTAGTATCTCTGAATAATTTGACTTTAAAACTTTACAATCCAAAAGCATACTGTAACAAAATTTGCAACTTTATACCCTTACGTAATCCTTACGCAACGAAACAAAAAAATCAATAACTCATTCTTTCAGTTAAATGATATTCAAAATGTCCTTAATCCTGCTCAATACACTTCTCTAATATGACTGACCATGCATTAATGGTCGTGACAATTTTTCTCTGGGATAATAATTCTCCTTCACGCACGGTTGCAATACAGTTCGCAATGATGGAATACAAACAGCTGGTTTTTGGACGTCATGAATTTAATGTCCCATTGTGCCGAGATGGAAGCTCTTATCACCAACGAAAACGCACTTGACTTGAGTATTACCTAGTATAAATTTGATAAAATTCCTCCTTGAGAAAATTTATTCAGAAATTATTTACCTAAGGGGGTCCCTTTTTTTGGGCCACCCTGTATATTGCAGTAATCAAAAGATAAAGAATCAGTTCAGACAGTCCTCGCATGCATTATCATAAGAAGACAGCTTCTTTTTCAGCCTGAATATTTTTTTATTTTTACTGTCTTTGCTATTTTGCCATCACTTACCCTGCTGAAAGGCATTTTCAGGTGAAACCACGGAAAGGTTGTACCTTAGGCTTCATTGAATCGATCACACATTCCTTATTAAATAAAGAATAAAAAAATTACTCGAGAAACGAAAATTCCTTAGCAATGATTTTGAAAGCTGTCATAATATTTCCATGCTCTCACAATAGACCATTTCAACTAAGGGCCTCATTTTCAAAAAAATTTAAAGTTAGGTCGTAGAGAGTTTTCGTCTTCAGATTCGAATCAGCACCTTCTTTTCAGTGTGGAGGCAAAGTTTTATTCTATTCTTCTAGTCCGTAAGATATTGAGTTTATTGGTGTCAAAAGTTTGAAATTCTATAAAGGATTTGATTGGGACAAATCGCTGGGGTAAATTCGCGAAACGCAAAGCGAAAGATTAGCAAATTCAATCTTGATAAGTAAGTATAAATTTCAAACTTTCAATCGCCATAGAATCAACACCGTAAGGACTAGAAGCGTAAAAATTTGCCTCAACAATAAAAAGGTGCTGAATTTGAACCTGAAGTCGAAATTTTTCTCAGATCCAATTTTCAATTTTTTGAAAACGAGGCCCTTAGTTGAAACAGTCTATTCACAATAGGCCTATAAAATGTTTGACAAGAAATGATTGATGATTGTGTTTACGTAAGTGATTTATTTGTTGATTTGGTAAAAAAAAAAAAAAAAAAATTAAAAAATTTGGAAAAAGAAATTAATATTATGTTGAGTAGTTTTAAATTTTACTGCACTCTTGCTATTATCTTTTTCTTTATTGTTATCCAAATAGTCATCGTTACTTACGTATTTTCAATCATTTTATTGCATTTTTAAACTTTAATTTAGTGGCCCAAGCTAGATAAGCGCTGCTTCTCTTGGGTCGCGTAGAATACAAGTATTTTGATAGTAACTTCTTCTTTTGTAAACTTGTATTTTACGAAAAATTTGAATTGAATTGAATTGAATTGAATTGCAAAACAGAGCTGAATGAGCAATGTTTTGTCAGATGTTAATCAAAACAATTCATGTCTGAAAGAGTCAACAAATGTTTGGCAGCGAATGTTTTATGTTTTGTGAAAGGATCAAAGGTTTTACAAACAAATTGTATCATTAAGATACAATTTTGATCATTAAGCTGGGGTTTAGCTCAATTAATTTCTGAGTTTCGAGAAACATTGACCCAAATTTCAGCCTAGGGTTTCAAGATTGTTTTGAAATGCCTGTTAAGATTATATATTATTTATAATTATTATCATACAATTTTTATTTTCACAATTAAATTACATTTAAAATTTTTTTAGCAAGGGAAACCCATGAAGTTGATTATCATGTCCGCTACCCTGAGAGTTGATGATTTTATCAACAACAAAAGATTGTTCGCAACACCACCTCCGTTACTAAAGGTAAGGCTATCATATTATCAGGTTGTATAGAATATGAATACAGATCATTTACTGCAATGGTTGGCCTGCCGAATGTCCGGTCAAGTATTTGGTCACTTGGGTTGTGTACATTGGGTTGTACAAACGGGATCTTGCGAACCGACCTTGAATTTAGCCCGGGGGGGGGGGTACTTCAATATGTAGACATACTGGACGTGCCGCTCATATTGATGGGTTTTTTCGACTGAAATTCTCTACACATGTGTCTGATATTCTGCTCGATTCTGGTTGATGGGTTGGTATTTTAGGATTTTCTTACTAATAGGTCCCATAATGATTTACCGCAAAGTGGCTGACAACCTTTCTACTGTGTTTTTGCTTTCGAAACGATGTATTAGCAGCAACAACAGAGCTCGGTCACATTGATTGCAAAGAATCGCCGTCAGATTCGATTTTGCAAGACTTTTCGTGAATTCTAGCACTGTAAAAGGGTTTTAAAATCAACCAAATTGATACACAAGGGCTTGAAATTTCCCGATATTCATGCAAATGGGTCAGAAATCCTTGAAAATCTTATCATACAAATGGGTCCTTTTGTCAAATTCCAGATTCACGTGTAATCATGGACACATTAAAGTACCCCCCCCCCCGGGGGGAATTTAGTCGCTCGGACGTGCCAATATTCGACCAACTAGGAAAGCGCCTTTCAATCAAACTTTCCTGGTTTCAATTAGAGAGGAAACAAGGATACTGAGTGCAGTTAATGCAATCTTTGCCCTAGCAATACCTTCGACAAAAATTGTGCATTTAATTTAATTTTTCCTCGCGGCCTGCAAGCGTGAACCAAAAATTAGCCTACGTGAACCCGGTTTTGCGTTTAAACTACACTTTGGGAGAACTATCCCGACTCGACACTATCAAATATCTATCATGGGTAACCTGAACCCGGGTTCAATCTCGTTTAGGTTGCGAAGTATAGACAGGACTGTAGTAATCCTATCTTTGGGTTGCTTCATGTAACTTAACGAAGATGGGAAATCTTTAGACATCCTTATCGACGAAAACCAAATTTGGGATGAACACGTAATATGGTTAAAAGGCAGCATGAGTACTGGGTTTTCGGCTCTAAAACGGTAAGCGTTTCCTGTACCTATTCTAAGGGTGTCATATGGCTACAAAAAGCTAAAATTTAAAACTTTCTCATTCATGTTTACAAAATTTGATCGCTCGGACTTGCATCTCCCGGACTCTTCAATTTTTTCTTTTGGTCTTCCCGCTAAAGCTATCCCGCGAGCTTTATCCCTGTTGTAACATAATACCTTTTTATGCTTCATTTTTCTAATTGCTGCATTTCGATCTGCATCTCAGTATGAATTCTGCCTTATTAATAAATTGTTTCGGTCTGTTTCTGACGTTTATACTTTGTGGAGTGTTGACGAGAAAAGCTTTTAAGTATTCCCTACGATATTTCCGCTGTGTTTCGCAATTTCAAAGCTAAATTTTTTGCAAAATATGGAAAATTTTGTGAATAATGATGAAGAATTTTACCACGCTTAACTGGTAGTATGCTTATGAAATACGCCGTTTGGGTTTGTCTAAAACTTGACACTTATGTAGCCTGCGCTCATACTCTTGAAAGTGTCTGAGTCTGCGCGAAGGGTTCACTTATGACGGTCTTTTCACACTTTTGGTTGTCTTGAGTTTGATTGTCATTCATGTTATTCATATAATTCAAAGGAAAGCTTCATGTCGCTCATGTTAATTTTGGGACAGAATCAAACCATTTTATCAATTCATTATATTTTAATGAAAGGGAAGTCGTTGTGATAGAATCTGTAGTGGAATCAGATAATGTAAACCGATTAATTTCGCTACCCATTTATTTTCATTTCAAAATCAAGCCTTTTTGATAATTTTATTGTATTAGTTCGGAAGTCCTTTGCAATAGAAAACACGACAATAGTTTTTTCTTATTATTCAAAGTGATATTTGGTTTCCTATCTAATTTTATGACAGAATCAAATCATTTTGTCAATTTGTAAAATATTAATGGATAGGAAAGTCGTTGTGATGGAAACTATAACGGATTCCAAGAAAACAAATCTCATGCCCCGTCGCAGAACAACGTTGAAGGCTCTTGTCCTTTGGACGCATAACTTCGCATAATCACATCTTTGCGCTGCGCCCAGAAAGCGGCCTTATTCAATTATTTATATTATACTCTTATGCAAATTGACAGTTGAAATAAGGAACGGCATTTTACTACTTAAAACAGTCATTCGGCCAGTCGCTAGAACGGATAAAAACGATGATGGCTAACATCCTAAGACGCGGTGCTGTCTTGGTGGCATTTGTATGTTTTGCTGCTTATTATGCAAGCGATGCCATGCATTCCGGAACATTCTATCAGAAGATATCAAATGATGGAGATATCGATGATGATACACCTACAAGCATGTCAAGTCTCTTCACTAAAGATTTCCATTCGTGCTGCTTGCGAAATTGGTGCAATTTTGTTGCAGTGAACACTGAAGATAGCACTGTCCATAAAGTTGAAAGCAGAGAAAAACTGACGAACATTGGCAAGAAGCTTAAAATCTGGCAAAAGATGAGAGATCCCGCCGGACCAGTAAAGGAAGATGTCAAAAGCAAGCAAGGTTGGTTTCTTATTTATATTAGCCTTATGCTAGTGTGCCAAGAATTACGTTGCTTTATTTCAAATTCTAAAATTTTCAATTTTAGTGTTCGGTAGCTGCAAAGAAGCAATGGAGAAAGGACAAAGAGAAAATGGAACAACTGAATTGCTGATAAATGGCTCAGTAATTCGTGTCTACTGTGATATGATCACAGATGGTGGAGGATGGATTGTCTTCCAAAGCGTACAAACAGCAGTGTGGATTTCAACAGAGATTGGAAGGCGTATGAAAATGGCTTTGGGAATTTACAAGGAAACTTCTGGCTCGGTTTGGAAGCACTGCATAATCTAACAAAGAGTGGAAATTATGTTCTAAGAATCGACCTGCAGGCTGCTGATGGCGATCGTGGTTATGCAAAGTACACCAATTTCAAAATAGGATCAAAAGAAGAGAAATACAAGATGACACTCGGGCAGTACTCTCGAAACATTGGAGATGCTTTGGGATATGCCAATGGAATGCCTTTTGGAACATATGATCAAGACGTTGGAGCTTCTAGCTCTGACGTCTGTGCAACTATATGTAAAGGTGGATGGTGGTTCGGCAGCGAATACTGCTATAATGGAATGCTGAATAATTTCTACCCTGGAAGTACTACGTCGACATTGCCATCTAGCTATGCTGCCAATGCAGATTTCATGTCTTGGCAGGCCTGGAAGAACAACATCTTTGGGAAGATTGTATTCTCTGAAATGAAAATAAAAATAGAAAACTAACTAACTTCACTATACCATGTAAATACCCTTGCTTTCGCAGAAAGGTTGCACTTAAGCTGACATGTAACATAATTAGTATTTTACAAATAAGCTCGTCCGTTTTAAGTTTGCAAGTAAAACCTCATATTTTATTCTATCACTGGTTATTTCAAAAGCGTATTATTAATCATCTAATCGACAAGTTACGATATCTCCTTGCACTATGTAGTTAATTAATAATGCCCATTTTATATAATAACAGATATATGTTCCAACATGAACACTTTTTGCTATGGAATATCTTCATTCCCCCCCTCCCCCCTCCTGCACCACCGAAAAACTATGTGCATGACAATTTTCATGATTTTGAATTGAAGTTGTATTACTTACGTCGTTTTCAATCTTATACAAGATTCCAGAGTGGCGTAGTTTGGAGGTAGCAGAGACCTATAGTTGCGTCACTGGGTTGCCATGAAGCAGTGGCGAAGCCAAGCGGGCACGGGGGTGGCATCGCCAAAGGGTTTTTACAAAGGCTAAGGACGTATTTTTTGGTCACATTTTGTTTTCAGCTGACGCCTTCTCTTTTCGAAAGCCGTCGAAACTTATTTTTTTGCTACCGTCTTCTGAAAGCGGCAGGTTCGGTAGGCCTCCAAAACCTTCTGTGCACGAAGCTGGAAAGTTTCGCAGACATCGCAAGGAATCTCGTTCTCACTTTAAAATGATCTGTTTAGTTCGAGGATGTTCTGATCAGCATTCCATAAATACACCCTAAATCTGATGGAAAAGTGTCTGAGAGTACTTTTTGGTTATTTGTTCATAAAACCACATCCAAGTTTTCCCTAATTATGCCTTTTTGCCCCTCCAATGTTGCCATTGCCATGAAGCAATTGTCGGAAAATTTTATCCCCGGGGGCATTGAGGCCTAGGGGGTCTAGTCTGGGCTAAAGAGGGCTAAAGAGGGCCAAAGATTAAATTTGCAAAATAACCCTCAAATAGTAGTACTGTAAGTTTTTACAACAACCCCCAAATGGTAGAACAGAAAGCTAGAAATCATTCCGTTCTGAAAACTGCCAATCCAAAAATAAAAGGTTAAAAGTTTGCTAACATTCAAATACATGAAGGGTTCAGAACTAGGCTCAAAACACCAGGAAAGTGAACCTAAACGGTAGTAGCTATCAAGAATTCCCCAAAGTTGCAATGTCATTTCTTTATTTCTATAAAACGGGCGATTTGGTAGTTATGTGGTAAGGCCCTTAACCCGACCAGAAACCCCTGTTGAGCATCAATGGGTGCAGCCCCCTGGAATTGTACCTTCTGTCTGAAATTGTTGCAAAAATGTTATTGTTTTATTGCTGGGAATACTTTCAAGGAATGTCTAAATAAAGCACCTTTCATCGTTTTATAGTATATGAAACAGGTATAACTAAGCCTAAATAAATTTATGGCTCAAAAATAAACAACAAAGCAGTGGCGTAGACGGCGGTGGTTACCTTTAGGGCATACCACTAACGGCCCCCGCAGATTAGAGGCTCCAAGGGGCCCCCGACTTTCAAAATTTTGTCATTGTGAAATGATCTTTCTTGATGAAATGCGCGTGTTTTCTTATACGACAAACTGTTTGAAATGAGTAAGTCATTGATATTGCAAAGTTGATGCTTTAGAGCAGGGTTAGCTTGTCATTATCTGAAGTTTTTATAAGCTGACCATCCTCTACTGCCTGTTGTCTTATCTATAGGTATTTGTTTTATGTAATTTTTTAGTGTTTGACAGAGTGGAATCTGACAGAAGAAAATTGACATGTTATGTTGGTACTGAATGCAACAGAAATACGAATGTCCAAAAAGCTTTACGATATACTGGAAGTTCCATAGTCCCGATTTGCTAGTGCTTGGTCCCTATTTCCTAGTCTCTATTTTCTATTTCAGCTTCCTAGTTCCTAATTATACATCGGTACAAGGGGCCCCAGTCCCACAACGTCACTAAGGGCCCCACAGACTTCCGCTACGTCACTGCAACAAAGTAGGAAAGGGGATGGTGAGTGAGAGCCCGAGTATAAGGGCAGGGAGCTTTTGCGTAAGATCAATTGCAGCTGTTAGGTTTATAATTGGCTTCATCTAAAATTGACATATGATTTTAAGTAGAGCAGCCTTTACTGATTTTTGTTGTATTAAAGGTCCTTTGCTTCCTGTTGGGCCAGTTGAAGTATTTTTTTATCTAAGGATCGAGTAAAATGGGTATTTTGTAGGAAAATTGAATTCGTCTTGAACTATCTTTATTGGAATAAAGACGGTAGTATCTCAGTTGTTCAGACCGTTACATAATAAATAAAATAAGTCCTAATCCTCAAAACAACTGAATTTTTGGTTACAAGACAAGAAGCATTGAGACAAGACTAGGAGCATTGAGACCCTGTTTAGACCCCGTTTACACGATATCGGTACCACACCGGTACGATTTGACACCGGCATGAAACCATGCCGGTGTGGGTTTTTTATCATCCCGTTTACACGATACCGGTGTGATTTCATGTCGCTTTGGTTAAACAATGGCTGTGACATCATAGAGCTTAATTTCGTGATTCTGGGCTATGGCCTAAGCTCTAACAAAGAACAAAACCAAAAAATAAACCAAGAGAGCAAATTGCAAACAGTCCTCGCCGCTCGAGGACAACAAATTTTAGCAACCAGCCATTATTTCTTCGATGTAAATAAAAAATGCAGGAAAATGTTGTGCCAAAAGTCGAATAAAGCCAAGTGTAAGACGAGAAAAAGCAACTAAATTTACTTCAATCGACAAGGAAGATCAAGTTGCATGATATTACATCAGAAACACAATTAATAAAGAAAATATTACGGTATAATTCCTATCCTAAAAGCAATCGAAGTGAAACCGACATGAAATCATATCGGTAGCATGCCGGTATGGGTGTTTACACGATGTCGCTATCACACCGGCATGAAATCGTACCGGTGTGGCTATCGACATGTGTTTTCACACCTTTTATAGACCCCGTTTACACGATATCGGTACCACACCGGTTTGATATGACACCGGTGTAGAATCTTTTGTTTTTAGACGAGCCGTTTACACGATATCGGTACCACACCGGTTTGATATGACACCGGTGTAGAATCTTTTGTTTTTAGACGAGCCGTTTACACGATATCGGTACCACACCGGTTTGATATGACACCGGTGTAGAATCTTTTGTTTTTAGACGAGCCGTTTACACGATATCGGTACCACACCGGTTTGATATGACACCGGTGCGGAATCTTTTGTTTTTAGACGAGCCGTTTACACGATATCGGTACCACACCGGCATAAAAGGTGTGAAATCACATGTCGATAACCACACCGGTACGATTTCATGCCGGTGTGATAGCGACATCGTGTAAACACCCATACCGGCATGCTACCGATACGATTCCATGTCGGTTTCACTTCGATTGCTTGTAGGATAGGAATTATGCCGTAATATTTTCTTTATTAATTGTGTTTCTGATGTAATATCATGAAACTTGATCTTCCTTGTCGATTGAAGTAAATTTAGTTGCTTTTTCTCGTCTTACACTTGGCTTTACTCGACTTTTGGCACAGCATTTTCCTGTATTTTTTATTTACATCGAAAAAATAATGGCTGGTTGCTAAAATTTGTTGTCCTTGAGCGGCGAGGACTGTTTGCAATTTGCTCTCTTGGTTAATTTTTTGGTTTTGTTCTTTGTTAGAGCTTAGGCCATAGCCCAGAATCACAAAATTAAGCTCTATGATGTCACAGCCATTGTTTAACCAAAGCGACATGAAATCACACCGGTATCGTGTAAACGGGATGATAAAAAACCCACACCGGCATGGTTTCATGCCGGTGTCAAATCGTACCGGTGTGGTACCGATATCGTGTAAACGGGGTCTGATTTTTCAGACGTTTATAAGCTTAACTGCTCCGACATCAAATTTATGTCCTCAGTATAGATGCTAGGCCATGGTTTAATGCTAAAACGGTGCACAAAAGTTGACAAGAATGCCGAAATTTCGGTACTCTTTCTGTACTTTATCGTTATAGTTGGATGATGAGAATGAGTTATTCAATTCTAAGCCTCAAAGCAAGTGATTTTGTGGTTCCAAGACACGAATTTATGGCTGTCGTATGATCAGACGTTTACAGCCTAGACGGATGGCCTAGTCTTGAAAACGGCGCGTAACAGCCAACACGAATACCGGAATTTTAGCTCTATAACGGTTAGGCATAATCCTTCCCAGTAATTTTGCTAAATTTTTTGCAAGTCGCTCCTAAAATTTCTTGTGTGGAAAGTTTTTTTGAATGACAGAGAATTTAGGACCTATGAAGCCGAGTTACTCGGCAGTCCTAGTTATCCACCATGATCCCGGCAAAACAGGCGAGATCTCGGCATGCCGAGTTACCCGGGTCTCTCATATCAACGCTAAATGCCGAGTTACTCGGCCAGCCGGGACAAAATCGATGCGCATGCGTATACTGCGAGGCATTTGACTTAAAAACAATTTTGGCCGCCACTCTCCCAGGAGAGATTGATGTGCATGCAGGCGAAGCCAAGAAACGGAATGGCGGAAACGGAACCGAACTAAAACGAACCAAAAAACTGAAACTTCGTGTAACACTGCCTAGAAATAGCTCGGCTAGCTGGGAAACTCGGCTCCATATAAACAGGCCCTTAACCCTGTTGAACTGGTCGTATAATTATGAAATACGCCATTTTGCTATTTTTCAAATTTGACACGTGTGTCTATCAGTCCGCACTTTGAGTTTGATTCATTTATTTTATTCATATCATTCAAAAGATAGTTGTTGCAACGTTTCTATATTTGCGACAGAATCAAACTAATTTAACAATTGATTATATATTAATGATTAGGAATTTTGTTGTGTTAGAAACTCAAGCGAATAGATACAAAACAAAACGTTTAATGGTTGTGTCATACGATTTTGCAACCTGTTTATTTTCATTATCAAATCAAACTTTTAAATGATTTTTAGAAGATCTATAGACAAGAGGTTTTTTACAATAGAATCTGCGGCAGAATGTGATAGAAATCTGGGATGAACACCAAACAGAAAACCTGTTGTAGACCTGTGGGAAAACTTTTTTAGAAGTTGTTTGCATACGAATGTCACTGTTTAACATTAAAAATAGAATACATAAGTCATTAAGCAATGCGATGTGGTCATCTAACACAGAATCAGCAGGGCTATAATAAAGCATTTTAAACATTCAACTAGTCAGTCGATTTACTGTTATAAGACAGAGACAACTCGTGATGACTGACATCCTAAGACAACGTGCCACTCTGGTAGCATTTGCATGCTTTGCTGTTTATTACACAAGCACTGCGATGCAATTTGGAACATTTTATCAAAAGATATCAGATGATGGAGATATTGATGATGATACACCTACAAGCATGTCAAGTCTTTTCACTAAAGATTTCCATCAGTGCAGCTTGCGAAATTGGTGCAATTTCGTTGCAGTAAACACTGAAGATAACACTGTCCATCAAGTTGAAAGCAGAGAAAAACTGAAGAACATTGGCAAGAATCTTCAAGTCTGGGGAAAAGTGAGAGATCCCGCCGGACCAGTAAAGGAAGATGTCAAACGCAATCAATGTTGGTTTCTAATTTATATTAGCCTTTAAAAGCTTGGTCGTTTGGAACTACAAACCCAAAATTTCCGAGCAACCATTAATTTTGGCCATGCCCCTCAGAGCTGTTGAGATTTATGTCTAACAAAACAAGTTAGCATGATGGCCTGTTATCTATAATCTTAGGAGAAAGTTGGGCGAATGAACAGAGGCCCAATTGCTAGTAATCAAAATTTCAGTCCTACAGTTGGGGTTTGGTGATAAAAAACCTGTTTTTCTCCCCCAAGCCTGTATGTACAAGGCATGCCAGATAGTTATAGCCACTAACTATCCAGCACACAGGAATGGAAAGGCGGGTGTTTAATTTTGCAAACCCGAATGAGAAAGTTCCCAACAATTTCCTGCCTTCTATACACATTACAGCCTCGAAACGGCGCAGAGACCCTGGCAAGATGACAGCCCACATAGGGAGACCAGAATGCCCACTCCTGCTTTAACTCAAATTAGAAATGCTTTCTAATTTTCATTATGCTATTGCGCCCAGAATTACGTTGCTTTATTTCAGCTTCTACAATTTCAAATTTTAGTGCCCGGTAGCTGTAAAGAAGCAATGGAGAAAGGACAAAGAGAAACTGGAACGACTGAATTGCTGATAAATGGCTCAGTAATTCGTGTCTACTGTGATATGATCACAGATGGTGGAGGATGGATTGTCTTCCAAAAGCGTACAAACAGCAGTGTGAATTTCAACAGAGATTGGAAAGCGTATGAAAATGGTTTTGGGAATTTACAAGGAAACTTCTGGCTCGGTTTGGAAGCACTGCATAATCTGACAAAGGGTGGGAACTTTGCTCTAAGAATCGACCTGCAGGCTGCTGATGGCGATCGTGGTTATGCAAAGTACACCAATTTCAAAATAGGATCAAAAGAAGAGAAATACAAGATGACAGTTGATCAATACTCTGGTAACATTGGAGACGCGCTGAGAATTGCAAATGAATTGCCATTCGCAACATACGACCAAGATAGAAGTACCACCGGTCAAGCTAATTGCGCAAATACATTTAAGGGTGGATGGTGGTTTGGTAGCGACTTTTGTTATACTGCAATACTGAACAATTGTTACCCTGGGTCTGTTGGGTGTAATGTCTGGCAATCCTTGTCTTGGAAGTCGTGGAAAAATAACTTCGGAAACATAGTTTTTTCTGAAATGAAAATAAAAGAATATCACTGAAGACACTTCGCCTTTGGCAGAACTATAATTGCACTTATTGTTCACTCATCTCACTATTAGCATTGACGGTTTTCAAATCCAAATCATCACTGTTGTATACGTTTCTGTAACTTTTGAGCACACGTATTATTTCCCCTAACTGCACAATGAGGCCAAGAATTATTAGTAAATTTATAAAAATAAAAATAGACATTATAAATGGGAAAATAACATTTGCGTAGGGAGCTATGAAGGATTCTCGTAGCAAATGGCTATGAGGGAATAGCGAAATTGCGATTGAGATGTGTGTGGAAGGAAGTTTCTTTTCGAAGACACTTGTAGGAGCAATGTTGGTAAATCTCTAAGCATTCGAATGTATTAATCATAGCTTTGTTACTGCATTGGTAAATGCTTTGGGTCTGATGTCTAGGTCTCATTAATAATTTCTTGATCTTTTGCACTAAGAAACAAAGATTTAATATGGCAGTTTTGCTCTTTAATGGATATTAAAAGGTGTACCACAAGGCTCTGTTCTTGGACTTCTCTTGTTGCTGCAGGGCCTGCTCATTCGGACAATAGAGCTGAGCAATCAACGGAACATGGCACGTTTGTGCGACTACGTCATCTTGGGTGTTGTTACGTGCTTGTCACAGTAGGATGATGAGAATGAAAAAGCCACTGTATCTGTACCCTTTCAAGCCGGGTGGTATGGGTAACGGTCTATATGATTAAACAAATGGAGGCTTGTTGGTCTCCATGACAACAGAAGGTAAATTTGTTGATACGTAAACTACATCAAAGGCCTGTTAAGCCGGATCTCCACTAGACTTATTACCTTCCTCCCACTCTTTCAGAAACAGCTTCTAACAACTACATCAACATGCAGCTGTTTCCTCAGAGTGGCAGTTGCAACGGGGTGGTGGAGTGCGGAGGAGCGTAGACTACGACGAATGTAATAAGTCTAGATCTCCATTAGGCAAAATTCTTCCCGCGAAGAGTACGTGTTCGTTCCTACGCATGCGCAGTACTGTATTTTCGCTTCAATTTTGTTGTTGCGAAAGCTACGCGCGAAGGTTCTTGCCTTGAAATCCATTTTAATGTGAGCCATTACGTTCCATACCCTTTCACGAATAGCAAATGAATGGCAAATTCAGTAGTCCTAAAAATATATTTCTATTGCTATTGCATAGATTGGGAGCTCTAAGGTAATTTTACCTGCGGTTAACCCTACCTGCAATCTTGGTTGGACAGAATATATTTGAACAGCGAACATAAGTTTGCAATTTTCCATAGATCCCCCCTTCTGTTGTTTCGAACAGTTGTCTTGCTTTTCTGCCAACATTGTTTCGGGGGTAATGAAAAGTACAAAATTGCGAGAATAGACGGTATACCTTGGAAAAGAGGCCCTGTTCAAATATTTTGTCGACTGAGTATTTTGCTGTCCAAAGAGCCCCCCCCCACGAAAAACTGTTTTAAAGCCTCGTTTTAAGGCTACTGAAACTCTAACTTTTACAAGAAATTATCTGGGATGTTATTATTATGTTGTTACTTGTTTACTTAATCGCTGTTGTCATAGGAACCAAATGAAAAAAGTTCGATTACATGTACAATGCATACAACTGAAACTCTTTATTTTCAAAATTTTGCAAATTTTGACACACATGCAAATTTTGACTCAAATACGATATTGATTGTCAAATTCATGTATATTTGAAATCTTATTGTCACGAGTTTTTTGAATAATCGAAAAAGCCCGGTCCAGGTGGGGTTACAGAAAGTTTACTGTACCGTTATTTTTTATTGTGAAGTATTTATTTTTCATTGTTCATAGGTTGATTCAAGACAATACCCTGTAACAATTCATTTTAACCGACGAACTCCCTCGTGCTACGTTACAGAAGCTTATAACAAGGTAATTCTATATTTATTGAACATTCGTAAAAGACGCTATCCAGAGGCATTCAGATCTTCTGATGCGTTCTTCTAATGGCTGGGCTAGCTTTTTTCATATTTCATTGTGTCTTATATGCGGGGGGCACTTTATCAAATTTTTGTAAAGGACGTGCCACCCAAGCATAAAAAAACACACCCGACCTTATACCCAAGCTTTGCCAAATTGTGAACGTTGTGAAAATGGAGACCGTTCCTTCTACCAAAATTGTTAAAATCGATACCGTTTCTTATACCTATATTGTAAAAACCGTTCCGAGCGACACGTCCCCCTGACCCAAATTTTTCATAGTGCCCCCCCCCCGACTTTTGATATCACAGAAAGTGTGCCGTTTTGAAGCAAAATTATCAGACAAAGTTTGTGACAATTTGTCGCTGGTGTGATGGTGGAGGTGGTGTGTTGCTCGTCAGAATATTGAATTGATTTTGTAAACATATTGAATAGCTTTGTCTTTGAAAATGTCAAAATTGCGAGAAGCAGTGGAAACTTCTTTGGACATCGCTAGCTAGCCAGCTACTTAACTACCTAAAAGCTTTTTTCGTCTCACACTCGTGAGAGTATAAAGTCACAAACAGTCCAAAGCAATTGACTAAGGCGGGTTATTTCTTGTCTACTGGCTTACATTATGTTTCTCTTTGCAGTTTTATTACTTAAGTTTACAATCAAATTAAGATTTCCTGCCAATCCTCCGATTGCTACAAGCTATTCTAGTCGCGAAAAGAGACGAGAAAATTGTTGGTTTTTAAAGAGGCTGACCATTTCGTCGCGTAATCGCTTGCCGTTGCACTGTGTAACATTTTTGACGGTTTTATTCCATCTTTCTCAGGTCTGCAAAATACACAGGACGTTAAAACATGGAGGAATCTTAGTGTTTTTGACTGGACAAAATGAAGTTCATTCGTTATGTAGGAAACTAAAAAGAACATTTCCTTCAAAAGATCAAACAAAAAAGCAATCAATTACTGGTGGAAACGATAGGACGGGGAAAAAGCGAAACGCAAAGCGAAAGATTGGCAAATTCAATCTTGATAAGTAAGTATAAATTTTCAAACTTTCAATCGCTATAGAATCAACATCGTAAGGACTAGAAGCGTAATCTTCCATAAACGTCTGTTTTGAATAAGACTTTATGAAGGTCAAGAATTGTGAACTAACAGTTAATAATAGGCTTGTAATGAATAAAATAAGAACCAATTTAAGAACCTGAATAGCCTCATTTCCCTATAAAGAGCTGTCTTGCAAAATTGTAGGTTCTTATACACGGGTTTTTACTGTAAAAGAGTAAAACCATACCTAACCATTAGATTCATACACCTTTTTAACTTTGACTCTCGTTTTAAAACTTGACCCCAGATTCAATTTAAGAAGGTTAACTTTAGTGGCTACTAGACTGATTACCTGAGTCGTAGTAATAATGGTAGTAATAGTCGTATTATGTCGTAGTTATCGCTATTGAAATACATGCTAGGACGCTCAAACTACGACTCATAATCGATCGGTTATCTTTCTGGACTTTCATTTTTTGCCTCGTTCTCATATTACCATGGTTACGGTGATGTCAACGGTAAGTGTTTGTAATGGCCTAAATCTGCAGGGTCTAAAATGCTGTGAAAAACAATGTTTCTCTGTCTTAAAACTTAACTTACTATTTATTTTGCAGAAAGCTCTTACCAACCCAGCTTTTTCAATATTCGTCCAAAACTTTTTGCGTGATTTAGTACTACAATTGCTGCCGACTAGGGCTCGTATGTTTTGCTGTGAGGATGCAATGAACCAGCCTCGTTTCAATCTGCGCCAACTTTTTGGCACGGGCCAGTACTGAAAAAATGCAGTAATATTATGATTTGAGTCCCAGTTTGAGCAACCTCGGTTTGGTGTTAGTCTCGGTCTGATGAGCGAAGACTTGGATTCAAGTAATACAAGTCTAAGTGACTACACAAATTTTCTTGCCTCTTCTCCTTACAATGTTGATTTTATAGGAATAGAAAATTTGAAAGTTATAAACGATTTGACAGCGAATGAAATTTTACGCCCTCAGTCATTTTCCCGGTCAAACTCCAATAAATTTTCAAGCTTTCAATCGCTATAAAATCAACATTTTAAGGAATAGAAGCGTAAAAAATTGTCAGCATGAATTGTACTTCCCAAAAGCAGAGTCCAGAAAACTGTTCAACCTTCCTCCAGACAAAAGCTGAAAACCTTCCTCACTTAACAATGAAAAATAGGAGTGTCTTAGGTGTGGAATCAGATTTTCTTTTGTTCTGGTTGACCTTCCTCCGGTCAATGACCGTGTGACCGTATCTTTTTCTTGGCTCTGCCCAAAAGATAGATTTTCAAGAAATGAAGAGCAAATTGAGAAGATTATAAAAATAGATTTTTGATGACATCACACTTCAGTACTCTATTTCTGTTCGTATATTAAACTTTATTTGTTTGCATTTACTTTAAAAAATTGCACGCAGGTATCTGAAAGGAATTGTTCTGCATAATTTGTCATCGCCTGCGACTGATTTTGCGAAATTTGTTGTGATGAAAATTTTCCGTCCTTACAGCTATCCCACTGACCAGCAACAAGATTCTTATGCTGAATTAGAGAATGATGATTATGATGACGATCAAATGGATGTTGACTCTGACATGGTGCGTGCTGTACTTGAAACTAATTGTCTGTAACTTTAATTTTAACTGAAATACCTTAGGTCAAAATGCATACGCAAATGAACGCAAATGAGATTCAAAATGGCACTTTGATGACGTCATCGCAAAGGCAAACTTTCGATCAAAATTTCACAGGGCCCATCTTGGATTTGAAATCAGGGCTATCGATTTACCCAAAATGTGTAATAAAATTCAAAGTTTGGTAGCAAGTCAAATTGTTATGGAAAATTCCCTGCCTAAGTTTTATAATCATTAGCAAAGCAAGATCTTTGTTTGATTTTGGAGTGTGGCATCTGTCCATATCAAAACAAAATGCCGCTTCTGTGTAGACAGAAAGAGTTCGTTTTGTGGCTTGGACTCTTCAGTTAATGATATTAGTCTTCATGCTCCATGGCTGTATCCCGCAAGCTGACTGGTGTTTAAAACATAATGCCAATTCAGCACTTCTTTCTGATTTGTGCCTGTCGATCTGCATCTGGGTATAAATTCCGTCTTTCTCAAGTGTTTTGGCCTGTTGCTGACGTTTATAATCCGAGGGGAGTCAGACGAAAATCCGAGGGGATTTTTCCATTTCATTTCTGAGACAGGTGTCTGCTTTCCAGGCATCAGAACGAATATAAAATGTCGCCATGTTGCTTGTGCCATGCAGTGAAATGACATGAAAAGTCAAAGACTTCCTAGAATTTTGACACTTGCAAGGCATCCTGGTAAACTATGGCAGCAATAGGCCAGAAAGATTTTGATTTTACTTTCATTTCAATTTTACTTAGTCTTTATTTTAACTTGCAATTTTGCTGTCGATTTGAAATGAATTTGGTATTGTTTCAAGTTAAATTGTGATTTTCAATTGAAATAAATTTTGATTTGATTTCGTTTTCATATTTTATTTCCAATTTAAAATTTCTTTTTCTTTTGAATGTGTTTTATTATTCAATGAATTTAATTTTGTTTTTGAATAAATTTTTTTTAGTTTAGTTTTACATTTTTCTATTTTGAAAGTAAAGAAGTTGAATGGCAGTGATAGCCCACCATTGTCCTGAAATGTTTCCGCTGTTTCTCGCAATTTTGAAAGTCTAGAATGAGTAATTTTTAAGTTTTTGATGATTACAAAAATTTTTATGCTTTAATTTTATTTTTTGGATATTATGGAATGTCCTCATTCAAAGAAGGCAATTATCTATCGGTCTTGAGTGGTCTTTGTAGTAGCTTTTCAAGGCTTTTGTAAAGACCGTAACATGTAACAAGCAACATGATTGATATCTGTAAAGCCTGTTCTCATCTGTACTTTTCTTCGAAATAACATCAGCCATTTTGTTTTACTTTAAATTTTCTTTTTTTTGAAGGACGATACAGCATATGACTTATCGGTAGACACTTCGTTGCCTTTGCATGTTCTGCCTTTGTATTCTTTGCTTTCCACAGAGAGGCAAGCTAAGGTAGGTTCCATTTTATTGTTTCTAAATCTAGTTTTATGTAAAGCTAGTTGAAGCTAGGTTGGAGTTGTCGTGTAAAACCATCTTAAGCGTGGTTTCCTTATTGTCGTAAGCGGCCGGGATGTGTTATATAGTGCGTTGTAGCGTTAAGCTCCCTGTTAAGTATTTCTATATAATTTCCTGGCTAAATATCGCATTTTCATGTTTTTGTACAGCTAAACAATTGTTTCTGTTTGACCAGTTTACACCTGTTCTGAATATGACAGGAAACTTTGAGTGATCAGTCTTCAGTCGGCTCTCAACTGTGCGAAATCCATCGCGGGATGACATTATTCTTACATTACGTCATTCTCTGCGACGAATCGTCGAACAGATAATGCAATACTGTGCATTCAGCAAAGACACTTTTCCCTTCGTGCATAATATATCTGCTACACCTTTACAAAGAAATGGTCATGCAAATGAATGAAATTTTTCGATGTTTTTTAATTAACTACTAGTTATTATCTTATTCATAAACTCAAACGAAAATAACTTTATTTACTTATCATACTTATATCTACTTTACGCTAAGATAAAATATAAGAATTATGTCCTACAAGTATAGTAAAGTCAGTATAGTGATTTATGCAATTCATGTCGATCTCACCAAGCATAGCACATCGTTTCCTGACCGCCTGCTCAAAAGGAGGAGGTTTGTTGTTTCATGAAATTCAATCTTACTTATCAACGAAATCGCTATCGACGTGTGAAGACTGTTAATCACTCACAAGCTTATTCACTGTATACTCCCTTGGGTCCTAACTTATGCAGTACTGCAATTCTAACTTTCCACAAAATACCTTCCTTTCTAAAACAATGTGTCACGCTTATATCCTTCTTCCTTGTGTATGGGATAAGTAAACTCATCTGTCTTTGAATATAGGTCCAGTTTCACGACACAAGAATTTTTTTAGGAAATACGTGTACTTCGACTGATAAATATCCTGTCTCAAAATGCCCCTCTGAATACACCTTTTCAACTAAGGGCCTCGTAATCAAAAAAATTTTTAATTGTGTCACAGAAGCATTTCGACGTCAGATTCGAATTCAGTACCTTCGTTTTAGTGGTTGGGCAAATTTTTACGCTTCTAGTCCTTACAATGTTCATTTTATAGCGATAAAAAATTTGAAAAGTTATAAAGGACTAGCTCATGCCTGTCTCTGACCACCGCCTCAGAAGGACCTCCGCCTCAAGGACCTCTGCCTCAAGGACCTTCGCCTCAACAACCTCTGCCTCTTCACTTAGCTCCTAGTTTCTAATATTTAGTATTTGTCCTTGTCCTAGTCCAGGGTCCCTTTTCCTAGTGCCAATCCCAGTTCTGTTCCTCTGTTTTAGTCCAAGGTCCTTAGTCCGCAATAATGTTCTAAAGTTTCAAATTGGTCATTGTACATCAGTTTTCTTTACCTATCGTCTGTTCCTTAAATAGTCCTGAAATAATTGATGCTTTTCCGTCCAATTCCTTTGTCAGTCTTGGTCAGTCTTATTATTGTTCAGATCTGAAATCCTGTTCCTTGGTCCTGTTCCTCAGTGTTGGTATTTTTTATGTTCCTTTGTCCTGAAAACACTCATTGTCTCCAGTACCAATCCTTTATTCTGTTCCTTAATCGTGAAATTATTCATAGCTTTCAGTCCCGTTCCTTTATCCTGTTTCTTAGTCCTGAAATTATCCATGGTTTTCAGTCCCGTTCCTTTATCCTCTTCCTTAGTCCTGCAATTATTCAGGGTCTTCACTCCAGTTCATAAATCCAGTTCCTTGACTTTGTTATTTTTCACATTCGTTAGTCCTGAAACTGTTCATGGTCTCCAGTCCCATTACTTGGTCCCGTTCCTCAGTCTTGTTATTGTACAGATGTTAAGTGCTGTTCCTTGGTCCTGCACTTCAGCCTTGTTATCATTCATGCTCCTTAGTCCTAAAATTGTTCATGGTATTAAGTCCCATTCCTCAGTCTTTTTACTGTTCATGATCTTGATAGTCTTTAGTCCCATTCCTTAGTCCAGTTCTGCAGTCCTAAAATTACTCATGGTTTTAGTCCCATTCCTTAGTGCTGTTCCTCAGTCCTGAAATTACTCTTTGTCTTCAGTCCTGTTCCTTAGTCCTCTTCTCCAGTCCTGAAATTACCCATGATCTTCAGTCCCATTCCCCAATCCTGTTCCTCAGTCCTGAAATTACCCATGGTCTTCAGTCCCATTCCTTAGTGCTGTTCCTCAGTCCTAAAATTGCTCATGGTCTTCAGTCCCGTTCCTTAGTCTTGTTCCTCAGTCCGGAAATTACCCATGGTCTTCAGTCCCATTCCTTAGTGCTGTTCCTCAGTCCTAAAATTACTCATGGTCTTCAGTCCCGTTCCTTAGTCTTGTTCCTCAGTCCGGAAATTACCCATGGTCTTCAGTCCCATTCCTTAGTCCTGTTATTCAGTCCTAAAATTACTCATGGTCTTCAGTCCCGTTCCTTAGTCCGATTCCTCAGTCCTAAAATTACTCATGGTCTTCAGTCCTATTCCTTAGTCCTCTTCCTCAGTCCTGAAATTACCCATGGTCTTTAGTCCCATTCCCTAGTCCTGTTCCTCAGTCCTGAAATTACTCATGGTCTTCAGTCTTCTTCTTTAGTCCTGTTCCTCAGTCCTAAAATTATTCATGGTCTTCAATCCCCTTTCCTTAGTCCTCTTCCTCAGTCCTGAAAATAATCATGGTCTTCAGTCTTGTTCTTTAGTCCTGTTCCTCAGTCTTGTCCTTGTAGTAGTTGATCCTTCTCAGTCATGTTTCATACTGCATAGTGAGATACTGCTATCCAGCCAGCTTATACTTCAGGATGACATTTGGTTTTGTTGGCTTTCAAATGCACTCTTTACAAATGTTTTCAAAAGGGTGTTTGTTTTGCTTTTTTTTTTTTTTTATAACAAGGTATCTAGGCCAAAATGGCCTCTAACCTGATAGCAATTATAATCTAAAATACAAATATCTAAAAGAAACTAAACTACCAATACTAAATACATAATAAAGTACATAAACGACACGAAAAAAGAAGCGTTGAACTATTTAAAAAACCGAAAATACATCTAAAATGGAAGGAAAAACAAAGGAACTGGCAACCATGCGAAAGTTGTTCTTAATGTTGGAAATTTGCTTTTATCTTGAAGCATTTGGCCAAATACGAAGATAACATGTTGAGGCATTTATCATCTTCTTGGCTAAGCAACCACAGAAACCTATTCCAAGTACTTAAGTGTCTTACAAAAGGGAAATTTTCTTCTATTTTATTGTTGAAGACATTTCGTTCCATTTCGAATAGTGGGCAAATCATTAGAAAGTGCATTTCATCTCCTAAGATATTTGTTCCTGTTGTGGTGCAGTATTTACAATATCTTTCATTCCTAGGAATCCTGTTGTTTCCAAATCTTCCAGCTTCAATTTCTAGATTGTGTGCACTCATTCTAAATTTGGATAAACACTGCCTCTTCTTAAAATCAACGATAACGTCTAAATATCTTTCAAATTTAAAGACCGTCTTAACCTGGGCATATGTACAAAGTTTTCTATTTTGTTCACAGTGCTCATTCAAATTAGACATAATGGAATTTCTGAAATAAGATTTCACTTTAGATTTTACCAATGAATTATCATCAAAAAGGGTGATTCCGTATAATTCTTGTAGACCACGTGCTTTTGAGACCCAGTTAAGGCTACCTGCGTCAGCTTCATGGCAAAGAGCAAGAAACGCTTTACAAACGTAACGATCTGGTTCAGAGGTGCTTAAGGAAGATAAACGAGCTAGGAACTTAAGAATGTTGATATGCCTATGTGCCTGAATGGAAATTCTGCCCAGTTCAGCATAAATAGCGTCAGAATTAGTAGTCGACTTAACACCAAGTAAATACTTACATGCCGAAAGGTGTAGACGTTCTAGACTAATGAAATCATCAAAACCCCAAATTTCAGAACCGTAACTTAAAATAGGAAGAATTGTTTGATCAAACAAATAAAGAAACAAACTAGGTTGCAATCCGTCAAACTCTTTGCATTTACTTATTAGGGCATAATACGCCTTACTAGCCTTCTGTTTGATGATATCAACATGCTCATTGAATGTGCCATTTGATTTTATGGTAACCCCGAGGTACTTATAGGATTCACATTCTTTTATCTCTTTATTACCAAAACGCCATTCAGTTACCTTTTTAGACTTTCCTTTGTTTTTTCTTAATACCATAACCTTAGTTTTATTTACATTAAGTTCCATTTCAATAGTGCCTGTAAAGTCATTTAATGTATCAAGTTGACATTGTAAGTCCTTTGCAGTTTCTGCTATGAGAACTAAGTCATCTGCATACAATAGAGTACTAAATACGTTTTGGCCTAGCATTACGCCGTTCGAATTAGATGATATTGTCGAATTTAAGTCATTAAGAAATAGAGCAAAAAGCATTGGACTCAAAAGACAGCCTTGACGAACACCACGAGCACAAGTGAAAAAAATTAGTTAGACCATCACTAGCACGGACACAAGATTTAACCTTAGCGTAAAGAGTTGATATTATTTTATAAAAGCTGCCAGAGATTCCATTTGCAAGTAATTTTCTCAGTAACAAGGCATGTGGAATTGAATCAAATGCTTTTTTTGAAATCAACAAAACAAACATATAAGCTTTTATTATTATTAAACGTTTTCTGAATTAATGCATTCAATGTAAAGAGGTGATCAGATGTTTGATGCCCTTTTCTATAAGCAATTTGATTTTCGTCTAGAATATCTAGTTGATCTAAAACCAAAGTAAGTCTATGTAATAAAATACCTAGAAAGAGCTTGCCAAAAATACTAAGCAGGGTTATACCTCTGTAGTTGTCGAGATCATGTTTATCACCACCCTTAAAAAGAAGAACTACAATGCCTGCAGCCCATTCTTCAGGAAACTCCCCAAGATTGAGAATTTTGTTGAACAGTTTAGTGAAAACAGTTAAAAAAGAATCGTTTAAACTTTTTAGTAGTTCCGCAGTAATAAGATCAATGCCTGATGCTTTGCCTTTCTTAAGCTTTGTAACCATTAATTTAACTTCATCCAGGGTAATTTCTGAGTTAAGAATTTCGTTAATCATTTCCATATCCTCATTATCAACATCAGCCTCATTTTGAGGTTGTTCATTAATTTCTATTTGCTCAACAGTTTCCTTAGATTGAAGCAAGTTGCTGAAGTATTCAAAAAGTGTGTTTTTATTGAAAGTTTCGCCGTTTATTTTCCTTCTGTCACCGAGCATTTTCCAAAAGTCTCTAGGAGATGACGATTTAAAATTTTTCAGCTCTTTCTTCCTATTTTCATTATAAACCTTTCGTTTTAACTTAAGAGTTTTATTATAGTCACTCCTCATTCTAAAGTACTCTTCTCTCAGCCTAACCTTAGATGTAATCAAATTGTTTTTCAACGCATTTTGATATGCCTTTCTCGTCTTGTTCAAAGATTTTTTTGCCTTAGTACAATCTTCATCATACCACGGACATGGTTTTTTTCTTTTCTTAGAAATTTTGCCGCCAGAGCTCGTAAATATTTTTCTTGAATCGAAGGAAGAGTTTGAAATGTCGACTAATTTACCGCGTAACTTAGCAACAGACAGTTCTACAGGAATTGAGGGGTCATCTAGCTCATCTGAAATTTGAGTTAGGAATTCTTGGACTTGCTCATTCTGAACAGCTGAAACGATTCGCTCATAACTATCTTCAGTGAAAACAAAACGCTTTGTATAATGATCTTTAAGGTCTTCTATTAAGACCGAGTTAGATGAGACATCATTATCAGTTACTTTGCAGTTTAGATCTTCGTGCTTTTGATTTGCATCACAAGTTTTGATGGAAACATAAATAGGGGCATGATCGGAAAACTCATTAGGATCGCCGACAACTAAATCATTAACATTAGGAAAAAACTCTTCTTTCGTTATAACATAATCAACAACACTGTTACCATTAGCAGTGAAACATGTGAAGGAGCTTGAGTTATTGGCATTAATTCTACCATTTAAAATCCGGAAACCTGATGATCGACAAAACGTTAACAACTCCCTCCCGCTTGAATTTATATTTCCAAGATCTTGCGTAATGCGTAAATCAAGTATATTATCTGGGACGTAATTGTCGTCAAGCGGGAGAAAGTCATCAAATTCCTCATCATAAATGAAATCATTATGATTACTAGTTCTTGCATTGAAATCACCGATGAGTATACAATTTCCTAATTTTTCGAATTCAGCACTTTCCTCTAGCAGTTTATCGAAATTGAAAGAGAGCCCACTTTTAAACCAAGTTGAATCAGATGGTGGAATGTATGCGAAACAAATGAGAATATCCTCATCAAGGTTAAAACATTCCTTGTCTAATTTACACCAAATTCTATGGGAATTCGTTAATAAGATTCTGAAATGCTTTTCAATTTCTTTACGTACTAACACGGAAATACCCCCCGATGCTCTCCCTCGTATACTCTGACGTGCGCCTACTTGATGAAATACACGGAAATCTTCAGCCCAGCTTATATTTTCAACCTCAAATTTATCACGCCATGTTTCACTAAAACAAATTATATCCTTATTTAATAAAATATCATTCAAAATACTCGAATATGATAACCTATCTACCTTATGATGTTTCAAACCGTTAATGTTCCAAAAACAAATATTTACCACACCATTTGTGTCCTTTATACAAGAAGAGGGTCCATTACTATCAATTTTTCGACTTTTCCTTGATTAAGAGTGTGATCAGGATCAGGGCCATTTTGGCAAACACCCTAGTACTCATGAATGTCCCCAGACATTAAACTATAAAAATCATCGAAAGAATTTACCGTAAAAAACCGCTCACCGCCTTCAAATTTACACCGAATCTTACCATCGATTGTCCAAACCGACTCAATGCCAAGCTCACTCTTTTTTTCGATTACTTGATACATGTAATCTTGCATACCATAGGCCAGATCTTCTTTTATGGTTACATGCTTCGCCTTTTTCTTCTCCCTCATCACTTTTAACTTTGTTTTATGTGAAACACACTTCACCAAAATGGCTCGTGGTTTCCCGTCGCTCCTCCTTCTACCTGCCCTGTGAACGATGTCGATGTCACTCTTTTCAATCTCAACGCCGATCTCATCATTGATGACTTGGATGCATCTTCTTTTCTTCAATATTTTCATCTTCTTCCTCCTCGACTCCGAACACTCTAAATGACGCCTTCCTGCTATACTGTTCCTGTCTGACCAAAGTTATAAAGGATTTGACCGTGAAAAATGACCGAGGGTGTAAAATTTCACCCCGAGCGATTTTTCACGGTCAAATCCTTTATAGATTTTCAAACTTTTCGTCGCTATAAAATCAACATAAGGACTAGAATCGTAAAAATTTGCGACAACACTAAAATGAAGGTGCTCTATCTGAATCTGGGGTCAAAATTTTGGTACGAACAAATTTTCGTGAATTTTGAAAACGAGGCTCTTAGTTGAAAAGGTGTATTTCGAATCTCTTTTCTTTTATAGGTATTTGAGCCCTGTCCTGATGGTACTCGATTATGCGTGATAGCCACAAATGTCGCTGAAACATCTTTGACTATTCCTGGTATAACATATGTAGTTGATTCAGGAAAGGTAAGAAATTAGCAGTTTTTTATAAATAGATATTTATAAATAAATAAATAAATAATTTTTATAAATAAATATTAATAGTTTTTTATAAATACACGCTTTTTTTATAAAGAACCACTTTATAAGGAATCTACATGTAGAGGGCCCGAAAATTTAAAGAACTTATACTGATAAAGAGAAAATCATTAAGGAACTTTTGAATGTTGAATACTTTTATCACTGCAAATAATCAAGAATTAGAAAGCTGGTTCCATTTATTTGCAGTCGAATATCACATAAATTGTACGTTAAGCATGTATCCAATGTTTCTTTGAGTAGTCTCGAGCTTTGCTCACATGCAAATGTCTCTCTTTTGTTGATCACTGTATGTGCAGTTGAACTTTAGGAACTAGGCCTTGAGGTAGGTTCCTTGTAAAAAAAAAAGCGTGTAGCATAGATAAGTTTTGTAGCGGACACTCTTTGCATTTTATTTATGAAAGTTCGCTTTATCGGTGAATATATTTTGTATTTATTTCTTAACACACTAGAAAATTACTTGTTGCCTCCTAAGCTACACTTCAATCTTGAAAATCCTAAATGTCTGCCTTTCTTGTCAAAATACCTAGAATATTACTAAACTCATATAAAAGCTTCTTAATTTCCTAAAATGTGTGATTTTTGATACTCATACTGACAGTGTAGAAGAATGGGAAATTCAGTTTGAAAAAGCACAGCTGACTACCGACTTGGGTTTTAGAAAGATTGCAACTTCAACGTCTGCTCGAAAAATTGTGCGACAACAATTAATAGAATTGATCTCTGATGACCGCCATAACAATTACAGAATTTTTTAGGAGGGGGTTAGCAAGGCCTTTTCGTGAGCAACATTACGCATGTGTGATAAATCGCATGCGCAACTCATTTTGCATGTGCGACTGCTTTGTTTCTGTCTATTATTGTGTAGTGCGAGCAGTTCAAACAAGGAATTTCGAGGTAGCTGGAAAGAATTAAAACTAGATCACACGCGTCAAGCATAAACGCCTGGGTTAAGCATTTCATGAAACTCAATTCCTATTCAAAGCATCATTTAAGAGTTATATTTTAATTTCTTAGGTGAAAACAAGATGTTATGACAAATTGACTGGTGTTTCTTCATTCAGGTAATAAATTTGTATCTTTGTATTATTGTGTAGCGCGAGCAATTTCAAGCCCGATAAAACCACTTTTAGATTTATAGATAGTAATGAAACATGTTGAAATATTCTTGAAACATTTGAGAGCGGTTTTTCTTATTAAGGACGTTTATTTTCCTGCTTTCATGGCTATGCTGTAGTTCTGTACAGCAGGGGAAAAGAATTCTTTGTTTTGTTAAACCAATCGGGTGAAAGACAAACTGCCTTTAACTGCAAGGAAAGATCACTCTTTGAATTTTACGCTGAGGAAACAAATGCTTAAGTTAAAATTTAATAATTCTGTAAACCTCGATTATTCATTTGATTTAGAAAAAAACTATCTTTACTGTTTTGCCCTACTTTTCCCTCTTCGTGCAAAACAAAGCAAAACAGCAAGCTGCAAATCACTGAGGGTGAACGTTCTGACGGATTTTGCATAAGAGCAGAATTCCAACACCAGAATTTGGCTTTTTCTTCCTCAACACCAGATTATAATTTTAACACTTAGTCTTTCATTTTATTAGGGTATTCTGAATCATTAGTTAGTGATCGGCAAATTATTTTCTTTTCTTTGAAGGTGATCTTGTAGGCCTTTTTGGTCTACCTTAACATAGCCTATCAAAAGATTGTCTTTTGTTTTTTTTAGGATCACATGGACATCAAAAGCCTCGGCCAATCAGCGAGCTGGTAGAGCTGGTCGTGTTGAACCAGGACATTGTTATAGGTAGGTTAGGTGGTAATAGAATGTATTAAATTAAAGTGAAAATCAGTTGAAAGGCAACGCAAAATAAAATATTGCACCCATTCCTCTTATTCTAATATTCAATACTTATTCATTAGCACTTTCAAAGCGTGAGATATCATAAGTATTGCATTCCTGCCATTTTTATTAGCATTCGGAAGTAAGGACATGCTAGCTAGAACCAAATGCTTAGGGTCTTAGCTAAATTGCCGAATATTGTTTGACCAACATTAGAAATTTTCTAAGAGTGAATGAAGAATGAAATTCAAGACTTTTTTGAACAAGCAACTTAACTGATTGTTTGACAGAGATTGCGTAGCCAATGCGTAAAGATTGTAAGCACTTAAAGATAACACTCTTTGATTGTCTGTCTGTTTGCTTGCTTGTTTGCTTGTTTGTTTGTTTGATTTGATAGTTTGATTGTTTGTTTATTTGTTTGTTCGTTCGTTCGTTTGTTTGTCTGTTTGCTTGCTTGTTTGCTTTGATTTGATAGTTTGTTTGTTTGTTTGTTAGTTTGTTTATTTTTATTCATTTCTTTTTCACTTTTAGACTTTACTCATCTGCGATTTTTCAACATGATTTCGACGATTTTGCGGAAGCCGAAATTTGTCGAAAGCCAGCTGATGAACTTATGCTTTTAATGAAGGTATCAATCATCAAAATTATATGTTTTGTTTTTATATCATTGATATATCTTTTCTTGTGTAGCTATTAACGATCATTTTTTATTTTCACTGTTATTTTTTTTTATTAACATTTATTCTTTGCATCTTTTCTAATTTATCATTCATTTTTTTCACTTACTTTATCCAAAATTAATTACTGTTGAGTACCGAATATTCGGGGTTTCGGAATATTGTAATTGGGGAGTTTGGAAATATGCTGGTAGAATAATAATCACTGTCTTGGAAAAAAGGGCAGTTGGAAAATTTGAAACATTACTCTCAAAGATAAGGCTTGTGTATCTTTTGTTTAGACAGTGTTGTTTAATTTCATTCTAAACTAGGATAACTATATATTTAAGGAATTATTATTAAGATTCATAAATTATTTTCACTATGAATTTAATTGTTCAGTAATTGATACAGAGGGACAGAATAAAAGTAGGGGGTTGGAAAATTTGGACTATTATTCGGTACTCCAAGGTTTAAAAAATCATACTTATCAATCTAATATATTTTATATATTATTAATATAATATATTATTAATGTATTTCTTATTTTTATTATTATAATTATGGTTATCAGTTCTAGTGGGTGTTTTTACTTTTTTCATCTTTTTTAGAAAAATGAATTTTTTTCATATTTGAGACCCTTTTTTATTATTTTTACTTTCTTAGTTATCAATTACCTTAACAGTTTTTTATTGTTTTTGTCTTTTTTATACTGTTCCTATTTTTTGTTGTGAGCTTTGAACGAAAATTCTAGTCATTTTCTCTTTCTTTGTTTATTTTCTTTTTTTTGTCAATTGTTCACTTAAAAATACTTTTGGTAATTTCGTTAATTTCACACTTCTCCATAACATAATTTTCTTTAATTTATTTCTATTTATTTTACTTTTTGTATTTATTTTTCATTAAAATAAATACAAATATTTATGGTGCTGAACAAAGCTCAAAATAGCCGTAACACAAAAATCAAACGGGAGGAAAGCCGTGGGATGTATGACTTGGAGAGTTACTCGGCGATTTCATTGAGCTCTATAGCTCAGTGGAAACGTTGGCTCTCTGGTCATGCAGTCCAGGTTCGAATCCCATCTACTGTGGTGTACCATTGTGGATAAAACTATTTTATTTTTTATTTATTCATACTGGTTGAGTTGTTTAATTTATCACGAAAAACAATTTTCTCATTTAAGGTATCCTTTGAGGCTATTTTTCAATCTGACTTATTCGAACTTTTTGCATTTTCTCTATTATTAACCATTGAAATGCTCGTTTCTCCATTTATTCTATTGTTGAGTTTCTTTTTGTTTATTTATTGCTTTTAACAGTTATTCCTTTTTAATGTCATAAATGATTATATCTATCTGAATTAATTAGTATATTTATTTATTAATTTGTTTATTACATGTTTTCTAACATGTATTTTTTTCTTTAATCATTTGTCAATCCATGTATTTATTTTCTTAATTATGTACATATTTGTTTGTTTATTTGTGTAATTACGTATTAAGGTATTCATTTATTCATTGCTTTACTTAATTATCCATTTAGAGTTATCATTCCATTTATTAATTTATTCATTTTTGATTAATTTAATAGTTTTTTGAATTAAATTAGAGTTATTTTGCGTTGAAATTGTCTTGTTTCTTGTTTATTTTTTTATTTATTTATTCATACATTAATTTTTATATTGCTTTATATGCTTGATAATTAATCTCATTTAATCAATTATGTGTGAAGTCATTTTTATCAATCTGACTTTTCGCGTTTTTTGTGTATTTTGTTATTTTTTACTCATTTTTTACTTATTGATTAATGAAGCAATTTCTTTATTTATTTATTTATCTATTTATTTATTCATCCATTTGTTAATCAATTTATTAATTAATTCATTTATTTATTTATGCCTATAATTCAATTGATGAATATATTTGCTTATTTATTTATATAAAAATCTATCCATTCTTTATTTATTGATATACAGTAATCATGCACAGTTCTCGTTTGGCTAGTAAATACCTGTTTTTAAAGATATTCCATAATTATACTTATATCAAAAATTTCTGGATTTTAAAATTAAAGAGCAAGTAATTCATGAAATAAATTTTGTTAAATATTTTATCATTTTTCTTTTTTGTTAAATTTTTTATGTGCATTTTTGTTTATTGTTTTATATGTTTTATATTTTTCTCATCTTTTTTTTATTGTTACTATTAAATTTATTTATTTATCTGTTAAATTTTTGTCACACTTCATTAAGTTTGCTTTCAATGAGTAACATGATTATTATGAATAACATTGATTTTGTTTATTTCATTCAGAGCATGTCAATTGATAAAGTTAGCAGTTTTCCATTTCCTACTCCTCCTGACGCTAAAACGTTGAAGGTAAGCAGTAAAGTGCATTATTTTGTATGTCTATGTTTAGCGACAAAAAAAAACAAACAATAAATCCCATTTTGATTACATTATTCTATTTTTATGTTATTTTATTTTATTTTTACATTTTGTTGTTTTTTTACAATGTTTTAAATTTTATAATTATATCTTTAATTCTATTTCATTAAAATTTTTATTTAAATTTATTTTATTTTGTTTTATTTTTACATTTTATTTTACGCTCATTTTTATGCTTACATTTTATTTTTTATGTTATTTATCTAATTTCAGTTTCATTTAATTTTTTTATTCTATGTTTCATTTTATTCATTAATTTATTCTTATTTTTCATGGCAATTTTTTATGTTTTTCTTATACTACATTACATTATGCTTTATGTTTATTCTGTTTATTTTAATGTAACTTAAATGAAAATAAAATTGAAAATGGAAAAGCAAAATCCCATTTCAAATGAATCATAATTGCCACTTAATAATAAGTGAAACTGAAGATTATTTTGTTCAATCAAGAAATGTTTAGCTGTCTGAATGAAAAGAGTCATATTTTTATCAGTTTATTTTTTTACAATTTTGCTATTAAAATTTTTGTTGCTCCCTGTAGGAAAGCCGTTAAAATATAAAACCCCAAAAATTTGCGTAATTTTAGCTTCTTTGGTTTGTTACCAGCAACCCTTACGAGGGCTCAGCATACAGTATAAAGATTGAATTGTTTTTGAAATTGCAAATTAAGATTCCTGTTCTAGATGAATACCTTAAGGGAATTAATTTTCGCGGGAACTTATTTACGCGAAATTTTTTTCTCAGGAATTTCGCGGGAAAAACGGAATTTTTTCTCGCGGTTTTTCGCGGATTCATTGGCGAAGGGAATTTCACGGGAACTTATTTTCGCGGGTCAAATTATTTTTATATAAAAATAAAAGGAAACAAGGAATAGTTTGAGTGCCTGTCTTTCTTTTTTTGACTAGAAATCTTACAAACGAAACAAATGATAAATGATAATAACAAATATAAATACAGAAGCAAAAACCATATTTGGTTTTTCAGTGAAATATTTCTCTGTATTTGGCAAAAGCCTTCAAAATTTCCAGATTTTTTTGAAATTTTGGAAATTTCGCGGAAATTTATCTTCGCGGATAAGCATGTTTTGGGATTTTCGCGGGAACTAATTTTCGCGGACACGGCCAAAATCCACGAAAACCGCGAAAATGAATTCTCGCGAAAATGAATTCCCTTAAAATAAATGAAATCATACAAATAATGAAAGTCAATATGGTTTCGTTTTGCTAAAGTTTGGAATTAGTTGGTTAAAGAATTACACTTCCTTCCAGCTTAAACAAAATTAAAAGACGTTTTAGGGGCTACTAAAGTTTTTCATGATCCGTCGCATCAGCATCTCTTCCTGTTGTCTTTACGATGATCTATGAATTTTATTCTTTCTTACTAACTTGGTATAATTTATTTTCCAGGCTGCTGAAGATTTGTTGGTAGATTTAGGAGCATTGGAAAAAATGAGAACTAAAAAAGGTATTTTTCTTGTTTTCATTTCCTGACAAAACCAGTTTTAAAGCCGGTTTTCCACTAGACTGATTTATCCTCGCGCAGCGGGGTGGCTATTGTATTTGCATTGTTATTTATAACAATGGTCGATTATAAGCGCCCCGCTACGCGCGTTTTTGAAAGTCGGATTGACTTCAACTTTTCCGCGGGGTCCTAGGGCGCTTGCCAATAGAGTCGCTCGAGAGCTTTTCAGACAAAGTCAATATTCTAACTGGAGCACTTATGTGCCTGATTCCTGTTTTGGCGTACTGTACTTTTGGCGTACTGTGGTGGATAATCACTACTGTGGTGGGTTATTATGCTTGATGTGATGGGTTACTATACTTGTTGTGGTGGTAGTTTTTGCATACTGTGGTGGATAATCACTACTTGTGGTGGATTATTATGCTTGTTGTGGTGGTAGTTTTGGCGTATTGTGGTGGATAATCACTACTGTGGTGGGTTATTATGCTTGATGTGCTGGGTTACTATACTTGTTTGTGGTGGTAGTTTTTGCATACTGTGGTGGATAATCACTACTTGTGGTGGATTATTATGCTTGTTGTGGTGGTAGTTTTGGCGTATTGTGGTGGATAATCACTACTGTGGTGGGTTATTATGCTTGATGTGCTGGGTTACTATACTTGTTGTGGTGGTAGTTTTTGCATACTGTGGTGGATAATCACTACTTGTGGTGGATTATTATGCTTGTTGTGGTGGTAGTTTTGGCGTATTGTGGTGGAAAATCACTACTGTGGTGGGTTATTATGCTTGATGTGCTGGGTTACTATACTTGTTGTGGTGGTAGTTTTTGCATACTGTGGTCGATAATCACTCCTTGTGGTGGATTATTATGCTTGTTGTGGTGGTAGTTTTTGCGTACTGTTGTGAATAATCACTACTTGTGGTGGGTTATCATGCTTGTTTGTGTGGTAGTTTTTGCGTACTGCGGTGGATAATTACTACTTGTGGTGGGTTACTATGCTTTATGTGGTGAATCTTTCAGAAGTGGTTTTCAAATTCACTTTTTTTCGATGAGCAACCTGAACTTTATTTTGGTCAGAGTAAGTGTTAGATTGCGTCGAAGGTTTTCGTAGCAAAATTTCAAGTAATAATAAGGCCTAGGAAGTCTATTACCCTTATATTTCGCTTATTCTTACTAGGGTCTGTTTTGGCAAAGGTCTATATTATAAGTGGGTGGGTTTGCAAAATCTTGGCAGCACATCCCAGTCCATTCATAAGTCATGTACCACCCTCCCCGGGTTCAACATGAAGAACAAGAAAAAGCAATTTTTAACAACAAGGCAGCGGGGCCGCAGCTTGGTTGTTTGACTTATTAGTTGCTTACTGTAATTTAACCCTTTGTGGGCCGATTTTCGAAATACTTGTCATAGAGCACACGAATTTGCAAATGTAGTAGATATAGGCAAGAAATAAAAAATAGGTGAAAAATTGATCTGGGGTGCGTGGACGATTTTTAAAAAATGTATCCTCCCCAAAGCCTTTTGCCCCTGACAGCTGCTTGACTGACTTAGTGTTTTTGACGCCTAGGCCAAATTAAAGTGCATTCAGAATGCTACAAGAAAAGTACTTATTTTCCCATTCTAAAGCATCTAGCTTTACGGAAATTTAAGTCTTCGATTTTCAAATTAGGCCAAAATTTAGGCAATCCAAAAATTTTCGGCATCTTCGCAAAAATTTTCAAATCCTTTGCTTTAGAGCGTCCACCATGCGGAAGACGCTATGAACTTAGGCCTACAATGGTGACTAAAACATACTATTACTCAAATTTAGACTTGCCTTCTGGACGTGCCGCCCAAAAGAGTATCATTTTTAGAATTAATTGAAGAGTCCAAATGAGAAAACGAACTCTTTCTGTGTACACAGAACTAGAAGCTTTTTTCGTCTGACACTCTTCAGAGTATAAACGTCAGAAACAGACTGAAACAAATGACAAAGGCGGAATTTATTCCCAGATGCGGTTCGAAATGCACCAATCAGAAAGCGAAGCCGAATTGGCATTGTGTGACGATAAACTTATGACAGTATAAGTGCAAAAACCCTCTATATGTTAGGTACCAAAGTGTAGTGATTTTAGTTGATTGATTATAGTGATTTTTTCCTATTTATTTAGGATTAATGATTTTTATTAATTGATTATGATTTTCTTAAAACTTGTGTGCTTTTTTGTTTAAAAAGCAACAGCTACAACTATTAGGCAGAGAATTTTCCATAACAATCTGACTTTCAACCTAACTTTGAATTTTATTACACATTCTGGGTAAATCGATAGCGCTGATTCCAAATCCAAGATGGGCCCTGTGAAATTTTGACCGGAAGTTTGACTTTTCGATGACGTCATCAAGGAGCCTTTTTGCCCTTTGGCTGCAATATCTCTCTACATCCAAAAAGGCCAATAAGTGCAAATGTGGATTCTCCTGGCTTAGAGCTTTCGAATGATATATAATTGAGTTCGATTTACTAAAATTTACCCAAATCATGACGTCATCACGATGACGTCATCGTCGTAAAAAAATTTCATTTTGGTAAAAAATTTTGCGTGGAACTTGCACCTATCAACATAAATAGTAGAATAAGGTGATGGCATCTGTACTTGCTGGTATTTAAACAACTTTAACGTTGCCATAGTTATTTCAATAATGATTTGCTGGCGTTGGTATGTTTATTTGTACCGTTTGTGTTTTACTTTGCAACTGATATCTTAATTAGATAAAATATGAGAAATAGGAACATTTACACTCTTCAAGGAATCATTGAAGCCACATAAAGGTCTCACGTAGTTGGAGCATGTTTCAAGCAAATTTACCACACCGACCAAAGCGAAAAACCCATTACAGTAATGCGCATCCATTATCCACAGAAAAAATTTTTAAATGTGATCAAATGCATATACTATGACTTTTTTCCTACTATTTATGTTGATATGTACAGTTTCTACGCAAAAGTTTTTACCAAAATAAGAATTTTTATGACGATGACGTCATCACAATGACGTCATGATTTGGCTAAAGTTTAGTTAAATCGAACTCATTATATATCATTCGAAAGCTCTAAGTCAGGAAAATCCATATTTGTATTTATCGACCTTCTTGGATGCACTTGTAGAGAGATATTGCAGCCAAAGGGCAAAAAAGGCACTTTGATGACGTCATCGAAAAGTCCATTTTCCGGTCAAAATTTCACAGAGCCCATCTCGGATTTGGAATCAGCGCTATCGATTTACCCAGAATGTGTAATAAAATTCAAAGTTAGGTTAAAAGTCAGATTGTTATGGAAAATTCCATGCCTATATTAATTGCTCAATAATAATTCTTTGACACTACAGTTGACATCCATCTCGACTGCCCGTTATCTCGAACATTCGCTATCTCGAACGATTTTCCATTCCCCCTTCGTTTTGGTATGAGGGTTTGTATAGAAAAATCATCCGCTATCTCGAACCCCGTTATCTCGAACATTCGCTGTCTCGAACTATTTTCGATTTCCCATGGAGGAAAGCCTGCTCTTTATCTCGAACTTTGTCAAATTTTCTGCTGAACTGGATAAAGAGACAAGCTGAAAATATGTATAAGTTCGCCTAGGGGAGCGGGAATGGCAGCAGCTAAGTGATATGCTGCCCATGTATACAATATACATTTTTATATTTGTGGGGCATCCGTTATTTCGAACATTCGCTATCTCGAACAAATTCCAGATTCCCTTGAGAGTTCGAGATAGCAGATATCAACTGTTTTATGATAATCGAAAGTAAATTCAGAATGTAAAGTTTTACTATTGATTGGCGAATTTAACTGAAAACTGAGATCATTATTGTTCTTTTATTTTCATTTCTGAAAATATGATGTCGCCGAAGTTATCCTTCAACGCTATCCAAGACATGAAGTCGGCATTCTTATGATAGCTTTGTCCCAACGTCGATTCTGTTGTCCCTGGGTACAAATTATTCAATATTCCATCATAACAATATTCCCGGCCGAACCACCATCCACCCTTATATGTATCGGCACAATTGGCTTGATTTGTGGTATTTCTGTCTTGATCATATGTTGCAAATGGCATTTCATTTGACATTCCCAACCCATCTCCACTATTTCCCGAGTATTTACCGAATGTCATCTTGTATTTCTCTTCTTTTGATCCTATTTTGAAATGAGTGTACTTTGCATAATTTCGATGACCATCAGCAGCCTGCAGGTCGATTCTTAGAACATAATTTCCACCCTTTGTTAGATTATGTAGTGCTTCCAAACCGAGCCAGAAGTTTCCTTGTAAATTCCCAAAACCATTTTTATACGCTTTCCAATCTCTGGTAAAATTAACACTGCTGTTTGTACGCTTTTGGAAGACAATCCATCCTCCACCATCTGTGATCATATCACAGAAGACACGAATTACTAAGCCATTTATCAGCAATTCAGTTGTTCCATTTTCTCTTTGTCCTTTCTCCATTGCTTCTTTGCAGCTACTGAACACTGAAATAAGAAATTATGGAATTTGATAAAATAAGATAATTCTGAATGCTTTTGCATGAAGCCCTTGTCAAACGAATCAATTATTCTGTAGACATCATCCAACAGTTTTTTTTATAATTGCTGGATGATGTTTCAAGGCCTGGTCAAACGAATGAAACAAGTGCCAAAACATTTTTGTGGCTCACGCGCCATTTTCAGACAAAGACAAAGATGGCGTCTGCTGACGTGAAACTAGATTTCCGTTTACACTATGCCGGTATGAAATGAATACGGAATGATTTCATATCGGATGGGGAATTGGGAGTCCCCGTTTACACTATGCCGGTATGAAATGAATACGATGAGCAAGGTCATCGGTTTTGTCTAAAATCTATTGTTTCATGTCAACAAGAACAAAGAGTAATTGTTTTTCTCTCATTCATTCAGCAAAGCGGCATCAAACTGTACCGTATTCAGGCGTTTACACTATGCCGTTTTCAGATGAAGCCGGTTAGCGTATCGTATTCATTTCGTACCGTATTCATATCAAAACTGTGCCGGCATAGTGTAGACGCAAGGCCAAAACGGTATAGTTTCGTACCGTATTCATCTCGTACCGGCATAGTGTAAACGGGGTCTGGCTGATGGACACATGGAAAGAACTCATAGTGGAGCTATCAGAGCCATGTGCCCAATTTGACGTGTAATGACGATAATTCAATATTAGTTTTGTTTGAATAATAACAGTAAGAATCAAAAATATAACAATGTAAAAAGAAAAAAAAAATGGAAATCAATTAATAATTGTTTACAATATGTTCAAATAGTTAATACGTTTTAGGGTGGGAATAACAATAAATAGAGTTAGAGACTTCCTATAAGGTAATTTTTCATTTTTCTTTTGAAAGATAGCTTAGTGGCAGCATTTTTCAAATCTAGAGGCAGAGAATTCCATAATTTAACACCATCAAATGTACGAAAGTTTCTCTTAAAGTTTGTGGAAATCGATTGAAAAGAAAAGCCAAGGCTAGAAGATTGTCTAGTATTGTAATTATGAAGATTTTTTGTTTTTAAAAATTCTGCTCCTAAAGTAGAAGAGCTAGCATCTTTATTTATATCGAACATGAATTTTGCTGTTTCAAGCTTGTAGAGATTATCGAAATTCAAAAGTTTCAAACGTTTAAAGATTGGGTCGCTATTCGCTGTGTACGATGCAAAATCAGCAAAGTATGAGACGAAAAAGCTTTTCAGTATGCTCTTCGATGTTTGCGCTGCTCATCGCAATTTTACATTGTTGATCAAACTTGGAATCAAAAGAAATGTTTCTTGATATACACGTTTTTTGTTTTATAAGGAACACCTTTATAAGGAACTTGAGGCTGACGATTCCCAAAAAATTAATGAACTGCCGAGGCTCGGATGAAAAACTAGGAATAAATCCTTTCAAGAACAAGACTTTTTGTACAGAAAAATAACAGAATAACAATATATATGTACCATCGTTCTGCCAAAAAAGAGTCCATTTATATTTAAAGTTAGAAAATGAAGCAAATTTATATGAATTTGCTGTAAAAATTAGTATTCAAACATGTCATGACAAGGAACAATATAAGGAACTTCAGCCTCATTTTGTCGAAAAATTAAGGAGCTCAAGCATCAACTCAGACCTAAGGTTCCTTATAAAAAACGTATTTTTGATGAAAATCAATATTCGTGAAACATAGCAAAATTTCATCAAACGTTGCATGGTGGCCAAACGAATCAAACATTGTTGTTCCAACGTTATTAGAAGATGTTTTATGCCGATGTTTGATTCGTTTGGTTAGAGCTGACATAAATTAAATCAAACCTTGCTTGCTTTCTCTATCTTCTTTTGCTAGTTCGGCTGGTTCTCTCATCTTTTGCCAGACTTGAAGCTTCTTGCCATTTTCCTTCAGTTTTCCTCTGCTTTCAACTTTATGGACAGTGTTATCTTCAGTGTTTACTGCAACAAAATTGCACCAATTTCGCAAGCTGCATTGATGGAAATCTTTAGTGAAAAGACTTGACATGCTTGTAGGTTTATCATCACCAATATTTTCATCATCTGATATCATTTGATAAAATGTTCCCGAATGCATGGCATTGCTTACATAAAAGGCAGCGAAACATACAAATGCCACCAGAATAGCATTCAGTATCTGCATTTTAAGCATCGTCATTTCTGTTCGTCTTGTGCTAATGTAGGGACTGAATGAATGAGGGATTGGGCGAGAAAGTAGCTATTAAAAAGAATGCGATTGATTTGCATTAAATTTTGATGAAGTAGCTAAATTTCCTTTTACTAATTAGGCTATTTTCTTCCTCTTTTACCTGCTTTGATTGTATGCATGCAATGAACAAACTCTTCTTATCCAAGTTTCCCTTTTATGATGAAAGCCGGGAAAGAAAAGAGAACTTCCTTTTCTTTCTTTCTTCTCGCATGCTCCTTCGCAGTGATCACGCTACGCGAAACGTTGACGCAAAACCATCAAGGAACATTTGCATTGGAGAATAGGACGAAAAAGTTTCAATAGCTACAATTGCTTTTCAACCAAAGCTCTGAAGCTAAGCATGCGCTCATTTCATTTAAGTAACCTCTTATAAGAAACTACAGTAACCCTTCCCAGACAATCCCACAGGAGGCCCAGGAGGGGGAATATTAATGAAAGATAAGAATACCAGCGTGTATTTTTGTTGTTACTCTTCTTTACTCGATCTTTTATTGAATTGAATACTTTTCGAATATGCTGCTCGAATTTCTCAGTTGACTGTTTGTGTTTATATATAAAAATACAAGGAGTGAAACTTCTTACTCAGTGCAAACCCAAAACTGTTTTTGATTTGCTTGCATTCTGACATCGTTGCTCCCAATGTCTGCAAACGCATATCAAAATGTTCCTCAATTATCGAACTAAAGCCCCAAATACTTTGTTTCAACTTCAGATATCTTTATCATTGAATATTTTCCCATTTTTCCCATGCAAGTCTACTCAAATTTGCTTTCTCCCTAGGCTCCGGCCACCACTCGGCACAAAATCGCTCGATTTTCGAACGTTTTCGTCAGCTGACCTTGTTCTGCCGTAAACAGCGTTTGGGTGTGAAAGCACCCGTCTTAAATTTCAAAATTGCAAGAAACAGCAGAACAATTTTTAGACATACTTATAAACTTTTTTGATCTGACCCTCTTCAGAGTATAAACGTCAGAAACAGACCGAAACAGTTGAAAAAGGCGGAATTATACCCAGATGCGGATCGAGAAGTACCAATCATAAAGAAGGGCTGAATTGGCATTATGCATTTTAAACACCAGTCAGCTTGCCAACTCAGCGCTTCTTTCTGATTGCTGCTCGCTAAATTCCGCCTTGTTTCTGATGTTATACTCTGAAGAGTGTCCGTCCAAAAAAGCTTTTAATTAACCTTTGATTTAAAATTGAAATTAAAAAAGCTTTGCAAAAGTTTGTTTGTTGAAATTAAAAAAGTTTGCAAAATAAGTTTATGCAGAACATTATCATATTCAATTCGAAATATGTGTTGAACCATCAGTGGGTAAAAGCACTCTGGGCCTTCTTGTATGTCTGAAAATCCAGTTGCTGATTGTGATTCTGATCTTCGAAGTCGTCCATCATATGGGCACATGTGCAGGCGGCTGCATATGCAATTCAACGGGACATGTGCTGTGCAACGAGTGTGTGTAATGAATTAATAAATTCTGATGAATTAGTCAGATATTTATTAATGTAATCATTCATTTTTATTCAGTAGACGATGTATTTGTTTCCTTATTTTATTTATTTATTTGTTTATTGATTTTGATTTTTTTATCTAGTCTATTATGCGTTTATTGATTCACTGAATTATGATTTCTCATTTACATAAGTTTATATATGTATTCATGCTCTGTTATTTTTTTATTCATCCATCAACTTTTGTATCTATTTATTGAATGCAGTATTTGATTATCTTTTTATTTATCATTTTATGACATAGCTTAACGTACGATTTCACTTATGAACAAAAGATGTAACTTTGTTTTTGTAGGAAATTTTTAGCGATGATATAAAGGTCATTGATGAGTCGACAGGGAAAGATGTAAGTTTCGTATAGCAATGTGTCGCTTTTATTGTATTTTCTTGTACTTTGGTTAAATCTAAAGAAACACAAAGTAATAAGTTAAGCCGGGGTTTCTATATAGCCATGAGTTTCCATATAGCCAGTGCTGAGAAAATGTTGCGACTTTGCGCTTCCATATAGCAAAACGTGGTGGAGCAGTGCTGAGACACGGCTGTACCAGTGCTACAATGGTTGCTTAAAATGCTTTTATATTTCCTTGCATTTTATTAGCTTCTTACAGTCATATCCTCAATGAAAACAAAGGCAGGTGCCAAAGACACCTAGGCGACGGCTATCTATATATTTAAGTCTTCTAGTAGCAGAAGCGTCATAAGGGCCGGGAAAGTTGAACCAAATTCAACTTTTTATGTCGTAAAGTTCTGTATTATTTGTTCTTTAAGGTACTTTTCTTTCCTCATGGGACGTTTTCACTTTCCCGTTGAACTGCGATTTTTCTTGATATGTAAAAAATAATGTTCGTTAAATTTTATTTTTACTGGTTTTAGAATTAGATTGCACGGTACCAACTCAGTCCAGTGTACCCATTTCTCTCGTCGCTTGAGCCACACTCTAGTACCAGTTTCTCTTGTACAGACAAAACACCACCCTTTAATTCCTGTGTTGTTTTAGGAATGCTTGTTTTAGTTTTATGTCTAAATCAGCTATTTTGATCCTTAATATAAGTATCTTCTGCTGTTTTGCAGGAAGAGGATGCTGCCAAGAAAAGAATGCTTATCACGCAAGCAAGAAGAAAATGGGCTGGAACAGTTAGTATCTAATGTATCTAGTGTCATTAGTTGATAATTCTTAGATACAGCGAGTTTAAATGCTTTCTCTCTTAAAGCAGGAATTAGATCGTTTCTTGTCATAAAAATTTGGCATTTTGGTCAAAATGTGGGAACTTTTGGCATAGAAAGCTTGTTTATCTTTTTATTTTGTCTAATTTGGTTGCTAGGCCACAGATCACACGACCAATTAGCATCTAATTGTTTTCTTGTTACTAACGAAATTTCACCCATCTTAATTATCAAGTTTCGCTTCCATGTAATATACAGGATGTTCCAAAAAAAGAACCCGATAAAGAAACCTTCGTGGAAAGTGAAGTTTTATTTTTTTGAGAATGAAATTTGGTTCCATGTTTTTTAAGGAATAAGAATTATGCAGACATCACTGTATATTGGTTTAATTCATGAATATCACTAAGGAGAAACAAAATTGGTGGCTGGGACATTTGGTTGTCTGAAACTTGAACATAATTCCCAGCTAGGTTTCAGTATGGCTTTATCGTAGAATAAGTGGCTAAGCAACTTGGTCAGTTTCCGTTGGGCAACTGGAACTAAGATTGGTCATTTATGTCAACAAGGGGTCCCATGCCCGCATGCGGCATGCAAAATGCAAAAGTAAGCCCAAATTAGCTGAAAAGCTAGAAATAGTATAACAGCCCAAAGAAACAACAACAACAACGACAACAGCTTTTATTGCGAAATTATAGCTTTGGACATAAGACCCATGTCCTGTTGATTTTAAAGTTATCTCCTAAGAAACCTTCATTTCTGAAAGTGTGTGAAAATCTCCAATGCTTAACCAGTTTTTGGTTTCTTACAAAGAACTACGAATCAGCTTTTTGCTCCAGCCTGAGATCTATGTAATAAATATTCCTGGTAGCTTATTGACAAATTAAGTTTTTATTAAATGAAATTCATTTGCAGGGTGAGACCTCTCTCCTTGGTGATATGATGGTAATTCTTAGGGCTGTTGGTGCTTTTGAATATGCTGGCTGTACAGAGAAATTTTGCAAAGAGAATGGTTTAAGATATAAGGCGATGGTCGAAATTAAGAAACTGCGAGCTCAATTGTCCAGAGCAGGTTGGTGTTTCCGTTATTGAATGTTCCCTTTAAAATTTATTTTTGTTAATATTGTGAATGACGTTTTCATTTTGACCTTTTGATTTTTTTGTAGCCAATTCGTTGAGCAGTGATCTAGATGTTTACTTTGATCCCAAAATCAGTCCACCAACAGACTCACAGGTAACTTAGCAAAATACGTCTTGGCTTTTGTAAATATTTTAATTCAACGGTGTAGCAGTTATGATTTTTGATCTACTGCAAGTTGGAAAAATGAGATAGTAGAACGACCATTTGTTTTCCCATGTTTTAACGCATTCTTTCTCAATGCCCATTGAGGGAGAAGGCAATATTTGAATAAAGGATTCTAACTAGATGCGGATATATATATCATAAAGCACGTGATTCACTGACATTCATTCGTATTCATTTTAGTATCTTAATATCATGCCGTGGTTGTGAACATCTATATTTCATAATGTTCTTATTAGCACACTCATTACTTACTGTATTCATTCACATATTCATCTCGTCATGGACATCTTCATTTCATCCAATCTTCTTTCTCATCTTCACTCCATTATGCATTCTTTCATCTTCATTTCATAGCGTATTCATTGGCATCTTCATTTCATATTGTATCCGTTAGCATCTTCATTTCATGCCGTGTTCATTGGCATCTTCATTTCATGACGTGTTCTTTCTCATCTTCATTATGTATTCTTTCATCTTCATTTCATAGCATATTCATCACCATCTTCATTTCATATCGTATCCGTTAGCATCTTCATTTCATGCCGTGTTCATTGGCATCTTCATTTCATGACGTATTATTTCTCATCTTCACTCCATTATGTATTCTTTCCTCTTCGTTTCATACCGTATTATTTGCATCTTCGTGTCACACTGTATTCGTAAACTTCTTCATTTCATACCGCATTCAATAACATGTTTATTTATTACTGTATTCGTAGACATTCTTGTTTCATACTGTAGTCATCAGCATCTCTTTGTCATATCTAATTCATCAGCATCTTCATTTTATATCGTTTTCGTTAGCATCTTTATTTCATGATGTATTCTTTAGCATCTTCATTTCATAGCGTATTCTTCAGCATCTTCATTTCAAGTAATATTTCTTAGCATCAGCATCTTTTTATCGTATCTAATTCATCAGCATTATCCATTAGCATCTTCATTTCATACGGTATTCATAAGCATCTTCATTTCGTACAGTATTCATTAGCATATTCGTTTTCTGTATTCAATGGTATGGTATATTCCTTTCATACTGTATTCATGAGCATGTTTATTTCATACTGTGTTCATTAGCATCTTCATTTCATAGCATCTTCATCAGCATCTTCATTTCATACTGTATTCATTAGCATCTTCATTTCATGCCATATTCATTAGCATCTTCATTGAATACCTTTATATTAATATTTTCATTTCATACTGTATTCATGAGCATGTTCATTTTATACTGTATTCATTGGCATCTTAATTGCGTGCTTTATTCATTGGCATATTCATTACATACTGTATTCATTAGCATCTTCATTCCGTGCTTTATTCATTAGCATATTCACTCTTTTAATCAGGTGTATACCGTTACCTATACCGAATACCTATACCCTTTGGTTTTATTTCCGCAAAATCTTTCTTTTCATCAATACAATCTCTAATAGTGCTGTAATATATTGATACTGTAATAATTTGAATTTAGGTCAAGCTTATTCGTCAAATATTACTTGCTTGCCTTGGTGACAGAGTTGCAAGGTATTTTCAAATTTCAAATCTTTTCAGTTTTATTAGTTTTCTAACCAAGAAATGGAAACGGCAAGGACTCTGTTTCAGTTTTATCTTAAAGCCTGGCTAAACTAGGAGACATGTCTCGCGAGACATTGTCGCGCGTGACATGTCTCCTCGATGTCACCCAGTTTAGCCATCTCGGAAAATTTGTATCGCGTGACAAATTTGTGGCGGGAGACATGTAAATGGTTCTGGGAGACAGCAGAAACATTTCTTGTCTCTTTGACTCAGCAGACATGTTACTCACTTGTTACTCGCATGTTTGGATACCTTGGGAGACACGCCGAGTACAGTGTCGCGCGCGACCTGCTGTCTTTTAAGCTATGGCAAATATGGGAGACTTGTCGCGTGCGACACTGTATTTGGCGTGTCTCTCAGGGTGGCTAAACATGCGAGTGACAAGCGAGTAACATGTCTGCTGAGTCATTTGCATGTCACGGAGACAAGAAATGTTTCTGTTGTCTCCCAAAAATATTTGCGTGTCTCTTGCTACGAATTTTGTCGCGCGCAACAAAGTTTCTGAGGTGTCTAAGTTGGAAGACAGTTAGGGGACATCAATGTCGCACGCGGAATGTCTCCTTGTTTAGCCAGGAGGATTATCTTGCAATAATGTGGAGAATGTTCTGTAATGTGAAGAGCTATCTTACAATAATGTAGTAGATGCGGAGTAGTGTCGATGGTAATGTGGAGGGCTATCATCAGTAATGTGGAGGATGTGCACTTATGTGGAAGGATATCTTGAAGTAAAGCGTTTAATCAAAGTAATACTGTATATAGAAACCATTTTTTAGTTTTTTACCTTTTCTTTCTTATTAAATTGGCAGAAAAATTCCACAGTCAGAAGTCAAAGATATCAATGTGAAGAACGCTTATCAGGTAAGGAAATAAATTTTGAAAGTATTTTTGAATTATTGAAAAAACGAAAGATAATTACCCGGTTCAAATTAATTGTTCGTCCATTTAAAGAACGCATATTTTTTAAAGCAGCAAGAAAGCAAATTATAGACTTACCGTAAAAGCTCTATTTAGCCCCCGGGGTATTAGAGAGTGGGGGCTTGATAAATTTTTAAGCATATTTTGTTCTTTGTTTGTAAAGACGAATGCTACAGACATTAAAAATGAACGATAAAAGAAAGTTTAACCTTAGATCACATAAAATTGTTAGTAACTAAGTAGTTATTAGTTGTTGTAAGACACAAGTTTTTTATATCAAACACGTTACAACTAAATTTCATTTAATTCCGTACGTTTACTACTGAACTAAATAAGAGGGGAGCTTAAATGAGAGGATGGGTTCATTTCAATTTTTCACATGAAAAAGTGGGCTTAATAGAGAGGGAGGCTAAAAAGAGAGAGGGTGCTTAATAAAGCTTTTACTGTATGTCTTTATTGCGTATAAAATTATACACGCTTTTTATTTTGTAAGGAACCTTACTCCTAAAGTTCCTGATTTTTGATTGAATAGTTGTAGCGAAATTTCCTTAATAGTCCTTCATTAGATGCATATTTAGTGTCATGACTTTTGTAAAGAGACACTTTTCTGTAAGCAAAGCTGGAAACCACTCAAGGAACCGCTTGATACATGCGTAACGTAAAATGTATGTGAGGTTTGACTGCACATGAACGGCTTCCAAATTCTTGATTATTTGCAGTGATAAAATGATCCAAATTGAAAGTCCCTTAGCGATTTTATCTTATGATAATATAATTATATATATGATTAAAATTCTAATAATGATTAATTTTAATTTTAATTTTAATTTTGATTTTAATTTTAATTTTAATTTTAATTTTAATTTTAATTTTAATTTTAATTTTAATTTTAATTTTAATTTTAATTTTAATTTTAATTTTAATTTTAATTTTAATTTTAATTTTAATTTTAATTTTAATTTTAATTTTAATTTTAATTTTTATTTTTATTTTTATTTTAATTCTAATTTTAATTTTAATTTTAATTTTGTCTTGTACACTTTTTTAAAGAAGCAGCTTGACTACCAGTCCAGCCCTCGACGTTGCTTAACGTATCTGGTCTTGCAGCCCTCACAGAATGACTGGGTACCCCCTAAAAACTCTTTTTCTGGCTCATTTCATGCTTTTCAATGTAATTGAAAAGTTTGCAATGATGTATTGTGTAAAAATAGGGATTTCAACCAAAAATTTGAGCCAATCTCAGCCCTTAGTTGCTTATTGACCAGTTGCTTATTAAAAAAGCAGTGCAATTTCTTTAAATTTTTTGCCTTCTACATGTAGGCTCCTTATAAAGCGGTTCTTTATTAAAAAGCATTTTAACATAAAATATTGAAATATTCAAACAATTATAAAAATAATACTCTTTTTTGTATTAGATACATCTTGAAACTCTTTGTGTTAAAATTAATGGGCTTAAAAGAAAATTCCTCCGTTAATCTTTCCTGAAAATTATTTTTGGAAATCTACTTGTCTTTCTTCCTTAAACTGTTTCAAGGATTCTTTGTCGGGCTGTCACTTTCAGAAGTGGTAGACTTTTGATTAATGATTAATGATCAATGATTAATAGTGATTAATTTTTGTCTGATTTTTCAGACTCTTAATCAGAAGATTAAAGTTGCTTAGAAGAGTTTTAAGGCTTTTTGAAGCTACATAATTTGCTAGATTTTCATTCCTCGTAAAATTAAGGTGATTAGACTACTAGGTGTGGCGCTAATCCTGGGATTATTTAACAGTATCTTGCCCTATCCTATAGCTTTAAACGTTGAAGAAAAGTGAGGTGAGATGCCCGGCAAACATTAATTTTTTTACCTTAAAGTCAAATCGTACTAAAACTTGATCCAGGGGATCTTTCAACATACAAACTGGCAGGAATGATGCCCACAATGCTTCAGTTCCTCCCCCCCCCTCATCGACCAAAGGTTTTCCAAAAGTAAAAGTGCCCTATTTCGGAAAATATTTTTGAACGACTTTTCGTTAATCATTATGTCTCAAAAAAGTATGGATTCTTTTCATCAACACAGTCTTTCTCGTGTTCTTCCACCATGACTTATAGTGATTGCCCCCCCCCCCTTATTGACTCGCCTGCACGTTGTACTGTCAGTCACATTCTCGCACTGTCAGTTTCATTGCTCAGGGTTATTTCCAATCTTTTTTATTGTGTTCAATTCAAAAAGTTAGAAAATGTTCCACGAAGAGTCATTTCCAAAGAAGACGGCCGGTACAAGTATCAACAAAGGGACACTCTTTCATAGTCGAATTTTTCTATGTGTATTTGTACCAAGACACCCTCGCATGTTTTTTATTATGCGTATGCGTTTATGTACACGCTTTTTTTATAAAGAACCACTTTATAAGGAACCTACATGTAGAAGGCCCGAAAATTTAAAGAACTTATACTACTAAAGAGAAAATCAGTAAGGAGCTTTTCATTGTTGAATATTTTTACAACTGCAAACAATCAAGAATCAGAAAGCCCTTTCCATTCATTTGCAGCCGAAAATCACATAAATTGAATTTTGCGCATGTATCAAATATTTTCTTCAGTAGTTTCGAGCTTCGCTTACATGCAAATGTCTCTGCACAGTAGTCATTAAACCGCGTGTGCAGTTAAAATTAAGGAACTATTAAGAAACCTTTGGAACTACAATCATCTCAAAAGAGGTCAAAATATAAGGAACTTTAAGAACTAGGCCTTGGGCTACGTTCTTTATAAAAAAAAGCGTTTACCAGGACGGGCCATTTTTTAGTTTCTTATAAAAATACTTGTAGTTCGGCACATAACTTTTCTGCAAACGAAACTGGGCCTTAAGTTTTTTTATTGCTACAGATCATTCATGTTACTACTGAAAGGTTTATTTTTCTGTTTAGAGTTGTTCAACAGCAGATCCTGTTTACATTCACCCTGCATCGTCAATGTTTAAAAATCTTCCTGAATATGTTATTTATCAAGAAATCATAGAAACTTCAAAACTTTACATGAGAGGTAAACGAATTGTATATATTTTGTAAACTGTAGACTATTAATAACATTTTATATTCATGAAAAGTATATGCAAATATGTACGGTACTCGGCTGTGGAGGAGACTTGTGGCTGGAAGGACCTCGAGTTAGGCTGGCTACTTCATTGCACTGTTTAGTGTATTGGAGTAGTCAACTGGCTTGTTGTCCAGAAGGTCACTGGTTCGAATCCTAGTCAAGGCAATTATAACAATTGTGGTAGCCCAATTATGATGAATATATGTCATGTGTCAGCATATTTTCAGTTCACTGTACGGTACTGAAGTATGCTCAACATAGCCGAAGCACTAAAGCCGAATAAGAGTAGAGCCTTGGGCTGTATGACTTAGATAGATGCTCAACGATTTCATTGAGCTTTTTAGCTAAATAGAAACGTCGTTTTCCCTCTAATCATGCAGTCTATGTTAAGGCTCGAATCCCATCTACTGTGGTAGTCACTTGTGGAAAACTCTATAGCTACCGCGTGGCCTGGTAGAGAGTTCAACCGTGTGTATGAGGGTTTTGGGTTCAAGCGTTGGCCGAGCCATACCAAAGTAGTAGTAGCCGCCTATCTGCTTTAGCATTCGACCTGAAAGGGAACGAATGGGGTATGTCTTCTTTGATCAGGGATAGGATTGGGCATCACCCAACCTCAATGGGTTGCGACTGTGAAAGGAGAATCTACAACGGTCCACCTTATTACTCAATTACTTATTTCTTGCATATTTTTTCTCTGATTATATTTCATGTTAGCATTTATTTTTGAAGATTTTGAAGATCCTTCGGAGCCACTTTAGACTGACGTGTGTTTCACTTCTAAAATTTGAATGCAAGATTTTATGGGGTTTATGAATCTCTGGGGGTCGTTTAGGGGTGCTAGGGAACATGGGAACATGCCAAACGCATCAGGGGAACAAAGGAATGTTGCCAAAATTAAAAGGGAACAAGGGAACATCGGGATAGAGGGATCAAGTAAAATCTTCCCTATCAATCTGCTTGACTATCAGTCTGAAAACTATTCCTGCAAAACTCCACGGAACAAGGGGATTTCCTCAAGGGAACAAGGGAACATGTGACACCCCCTCTTAAACGACCGTCATCTCTCTTTGCTCGGATTCGTTTGGAAAGTGGTGTGTGTATTGTTTTCCAATTCTAGGCTTGACATGCATCGAAGAAAGCTGGTTGCCAGTTTTTGCTGCTTATAAATGCCGATTCTCGAAGCCTTTGGATTCTTTTACACCTCGATATGATGAAGAGACCGGAAAAGTGAAATGTCACTTGAACAGCACTTTTGGTATGCAAATTTTTTATTGTGGCAAGATCTGTGGTTAAGAAAATTAAAACTTGGGGGCCGCACTAACTTTTGGGATTTTAACACGAAGTATCTGCAGCTTTTCAGAATGTTTTGAGAAAATCGACTGAAATCGACCATGTGCAAGAAAACTGAAGGTATTAGCTCGCCGAAAGTTGCTCGCGTACATAGACCCTTAATCACACCCAAACGTAATGACCTAGCCATGTAGTGCGCGCCAACCACGTTAGTGCGTAGGATTTTCGCTGTTGTGATCAAGCTTTCCTTACTTTCAACGCAGCTTAAGTTTCGGGCAGCTGTGTAGATATGTGAATCTAACATTAATTCACACATATATTAGGCATACGTTATTTCTTCATTTCTTTCCAACCATTGTAGAAAAATGATACTTGAAGAAAACTTTCAAAACATTGTAGAAAACAGTTATTGGAGTCTTTTTCGTTTGTATAGTCTGCTAGACTTTAGAGTATGAAAAGTCCAAAAAATGTCCTACGTTCCAAAGTACACTTTTTTTAATAAGCAACTGGTCGATAAGCAACTAGGGCTGAGATTTTGTTGAATTTTTTGGCGAAATAGCTTTCTTTATACTGTACATCCTTGCAAACTTGTCAATTGCATTGAAAAGCCAGAAAAGAGCCAAAACAATAGGTTTTAGGGGGTACCAGTCATTCTGTGAGGGGTGAAATTCATGATATGTTAAGCAACTCTTGAGGGCTGGACCAAAGTCCAGTTGCTTATTGAAAAAAGTGTAGTATGCATCAACATAGTTTTTGGCAAGCAGAGCAACCACCCCTAACTTCAAAGAACAACCCCATTCCAAAACATGATTCAGCCGTATGACAACATTTACCTTACAACCCTGATTTCGCAGAAAATTACTTGTAGGATTGGCTCTGAATAATTGGCAAAGCAAGATCTTTGTTTCATTTCGGGGTTCTCGATATCGTCCATATCAAAACCATTAACGCCGGTACTGTGTATGTAGCGTGAGTTCGTTTTCTCAGTTGGACTTTTCAACAAATTCTAAAGTGCGATGAATAGCGGAATCATTTTCGGGCATACTTAAAAGCTTTTTCGTCTGACACTCCTCAGAGTATGAACGTCAGAAACAGACCGAAACAATAGACTAAGGCGGAATTTATACCCAGATGCGGCTCGAAACGCACCAATCAGAAAGAATGAAAAGCTGAATTGGCATTGTGTTTTAAACACCAATCAGCTGGTCGGATACAGCGGGAAGACCAATAGAATTATTTGAAGAGTCCAAGTGAGAAAACGAACTCTTTCTGTCTACACAGAACCGGCCTTTTGGCTTTGATGTAGACAGATTCCAAAACCCCTAAGTGAGACAAAGATCTTGCTTTGCCAATAATTCTGAAACAACAAATTCTCTTGGCCTTCCCACTACATCCCGCAAGCTGATTGGTGTTGAGAACACAATGCCTATTCTGCTTTACTTTTCTGAATGGTGCGTGTCGACTAAATTCCGTCTTAATCAAATGTTTCGCTCCGTTTCTGCAGTTTTGTCACACTATGAGGATTGTCAGACGATAAAAGCTTTAGGAATGTCCAAATTTGTTTCCACTTTTAATCGCAATATGGAGTGGAGGATAATTATAAATATTTCTAATGTCTTTCAGGTCCCCATTCTTGGCCGCTTGCAGCTCAAGAACTTGATTATCCACCAAGTATTGATCGAACAAAATGGTTTGCACGCTTTATATTGGAAGGAAAGGTAAATATTGAAATTGTAGATGATTTCGGTATGACGTCACACAGCATTAAAATTTTTCGAAATCACATTATATCGAGTTTTTGATATGAAAATCTTATAAAGCAGCCTAAAATTAGTCTAGGTACAAAGTTTCACTGTCCTAGCGCTTGTGTTCTTAATTTTATGAGCATTCAAAGTTCCCGATTTCATAAAGGCTTTGACCGCAAAAAATGAACTTGGTGAAACTTTTTACCCCACACGGTCAAAGCCCTTATAAAATCGTAAACTTTGAACGCTTGTAGAAGCGATAATACACGCGCTGGGATAGTAAAACTTTGCTCCTAGACTAATTTATGGGTGCTTTATACCATTTTCGCATCGAAAGATTGATATCTTGCGATTTCGAAAAATTTAAATTCTACCGAAATGATCTGTTCACAAATAACCATGTCTCTCATCTTGCATACATTTTCGAGATTTTTTTGGAAAATTTGATGATGAGGCACGGACTAGTTTTCGAGAAATATTTCGTTTTTAAAACAAACAAATCGAAATCAAAATCAGGCATATTTTTGCAGCACCTTTGACAACTATTACCTGTGCCTTTTCTACAAATTTCAATCGATCAAGTGCACCAAATGCTTTTCAGGCTTTTCTCCTGATAATATCAACGTCCGTATCCTCACTGATGAACAAGAAACATGTGACAAGGACACTTTTACCCCCGTCAGTCTATTTTAGGCCTAATACATGGCTAAGCAAAATTTTGAAACTGTATGCTTTGGAATGTGCCCTTTGGTCAGCGGTCTAAAAATTTCTTCCCTATGTTCACGTCTTATAAATCCAGGACTTATTACTTGAGTCCCAGTTATCGCTCATCAGACCGAGACTAACACCAAACCGAGGTCGCTCAAACTGGACCGAAAACGTAGTTTGAGCGTCCTAGTATTCATTTCAATAGCGATAACTACGACTCAGGTAATCAGTCTAGTAGTTGCTCAGTACATATAAAAAATTCGAGTAAAATCAACAGAGATCAGCTCTCACTCTATTGTTTTGATCAGGAAGATTAAGTAATCTCCCTGGTTTTGATTTAATACAACACTATTGTATCTATATGTCCTAGAGATGTCTTAAAATGATTCACCTATCGCTGATTTCCTTGCCTCACAACGCTACGCAACCGATTCAAAATTCCAGCAGCTGTTCGGACAAAGGAGTACTTATAGCAGTTCATTCACCCTGGTGGAACAAAAACTACTGTCTGGCAAGCCCTGAACTCTATTATACATAGAAAAGAGATGCTCTTGTTTTTAGGCTTAAGAATTTGGGCAACCCCCCCGTTTGGTAAGACCCACGTTTAATTGATGTCTAGAAAAGTTTATTAGGCACTAAGACCCTGGCCAAACGATCAAACGTTGTCGGTCCAACAATTTAAATTTGCTTTACAACAAATGTTTGACCGTTCGGCTACGTCCAAAAACATTGTTTGACAAGCAACAGTAACCAAATTTGTGGCGCGATGTTTTTGAAAAAGTTCAAAAACATTTTTTGCTTGACGCAAGCAGAAATGGGTGGATGAGCAATGTTTTTGGACGTGGCCAAACGGTCAAACATTTTGCTTGACAAGCAAATCTCAAACGTTGGACCAACAAAGTTGGATCGTTTGGCCAGGGCCAAAAAGAGTAAAGTTTGTAAAGTTAATAAAACTCAAAAAATGGGGCTGGACGCGTGAAATGCTCCCATTGATGTACTTTAATGATAGTCACCCTGTTCTGTCAAACGACAGGGTCTTCAATTATAAGTATTCTAGCTTTGAGGAATTGATTATTTGTAGGTCTGTCATCAACTCGAAGAATTTGTGCCGTATTTGCTGACACCAGCATCAGTAATGGTGAAGACATGGGCAAAGTAAGTTCACGTTTTGTTATTTTACTGGGAGAAAATGCATAAATGCATGCGCCATATAATCGAATTATCTAGCATTGTTATTTACTCGCCTCTTTCGCTGGCCAAAAAATAGCCCCATTTACGCTACATTAACTAACCCGGGTTGGCCCCGGTTCAGCTAAACCGGGTACATTTGACAGTGTCAAGCTTTGTTCTGCGACGAAACAGAGTTAATTAATAAACGCAACCATAATAGATTCATCGTAAGGTTGGTACCTGGCCTAAGGTACCGAAACGCATGCAGTTAGGCTCATGAGCACAAATTCGTATTCGGCCTATATGAATAATTTCACCAGCCGCCCCATTCTCAAATGCCAGACGCATTTCGCTCTTATTGGAGCTCATCAGTGACATATCGAACTGGGGTTTATTGCGTGAGAAGCACAAGTGCTAATCACACGCCCACCGGAGCTGGGCTGACTGGAGACTAAAACTCACGCAGTTACTACCCAGTCAGCCCAACTCCGGTGGTCGTGTGATTAGCACTTGTGCTTCTCACGCAATAAACCCCGGTTCGATTCTCACACATGTCACTCATGAGCTCTAATAAGAGCGAAATGCGTCTGACATTTGAGAATGGGGCGGCTGGTGAAATTATTCAAATAGATTCATCAAATTGATATGTGACGGACGAAGCAATTTAGCGCATTTTAGGCGCGAAATTTTGTTTCAAACTCACTTGTGCATGCTATACTTACCACAGAAGCAAACCCGGGTTCGCGTCAGTTTCGCGCTTACATTTTCGAAAACTAACCCATGTTGGTTTGGCAAGCTTAACCCAGGAAGAACCCGGATAAGTTGCATTTACACTATGGGAAACTATCCTCGGCTAGCTTAACCTAGGCCGAATTCGGGTTAGTTTGTGTAGGGAAAATAGGGTAAATGAGGTTTCTAAAGAAAACATCCCTAAAGAATACAGCAGACCCGGATTAAGTTATTTTGATATGTATTGGTGCATGGGGAAAGCCCTGTAAATGTTGGCTAAAATTCCATTTCGCGACTCTTACTTTCATAAAATTGTGCTTTTGTTATGCTAATTTGAGTATTTTGGCACTTTTGTTTATATATTTAAAATTATTAAATGTTGCGATAAACAAAGGAAATATCGGAGGACATTGGAAAGCTTTTTCATCTGACACACCTCGTCAGGGACTCAAAAAGGAAGAACAAAACCATGATGTGCTGTAACTGAATCTGCTCCCACGGAATTTCACGAATTAGAAATGGCGGCAGATGGCCTAGCTGCTAAAAGCTATCTTTAACTGTGTGTGCACATGTTACGTCCCACACATGGTACAGGGAAAACAGTTATTTTGATTATCTTACAAGAAACAGCTGACGTTGATATTTGATGCTCAAGGCAATTACAATCGTATAAATGAAGCCTTTAAAAATCCCTACAGTGTATCTCTCCAATCCTGATAAAATCTGTGCGAGACGCTGTTTCATACAAGCCAGAAGCCCCCTCCCCCTTTTCACCAGGCAGGGCAGAGGGCTGTGGCTAGTATATGTCTTCATAATTTTGGCCATGATTATAGAATTCTCAAAAGCATTAAACATGTAGAATAACGTACATTAGTGTTGAACCGTTGGACATCATTGTGGGCAATCTTGGACAACTTAAACGCATTTTTGTCCACGTGTTCATAAAAAAAGGTCTGGGCTCTACGGGTCTGGGTTCTACATTAACTTCTGCAAAGAAATTACTTTCGGGAAAAAACTTTTTTCCGCTGCTCAGTGTTTTTCGATACCTTCTGACGAGTGAGTTTATCAACTTGATTTTCGACTGACTGACAAGCAAAAGCCCATGGTAATAAGAAGACTGGGGAGAGGATTGCGTCATAAAGTAGCATGTGATCCAAGCGCACTGGACCTTACGAAAAGAAACGGAATGGTGACTTTACAACAATGTCGTTAAACTTTGTCGTTGTCAGATAAGAAAAATTTTCATCATTTAGCACTCGATTTAGGACTTGTTTATCGGTCACTTGACAATCAACAACATCTGTTGTAAACAAATACGTAAACATGGACTTAAAATGGTTAATCTGTCTTGATTCCTGTTATCAACTGATCAGATGAGGAAATCAGTCACGCGAATCTCAAAACATTGTCACGCTACAGGTCAAACGTGATCACACCATTTCTTAAATCAATCTTTACACACGATGCCTTATCAGCGATATGAAACATACATTCTAAGTAAATCAAATAGCTAATATATTTCAATCAATTAATTTGTTAATTCGCTTTCATTCTTGCCTGAATCCCCAATTGATTGATAAAAAACATGTCTGGTTTTTAGGTTGCAGCCTCGAACTGAGGTCTTTCTGAAGGCGCTCCTCACTGAGAATGTTTCTGATCGATCAACCTTGTTGAAAACATGGGAGTCCAACAAAGATTGTAAGATATGTTGCTATACTTTATGCATGAGCCTCAGGGGCGGACTGGCAGGGATGCTAGGTTGCGATCGCAACCCGGGCCCTCTTGCTACCGGGCCCTTAATTGATAAATTGCAACAAATTAACTTTTCAACATTCATACGAATCATTATTGCTAGAGATTACAATTAATAGAAATTAAGATGAAATTTTGAACGCAAATATTTTGCACCAGCCTTTGGGGGGGGGGGGGGGGGGGGCTTATTGTAGGTTTGCGGCTTCACGGCTTCGATCCCTATCCAGCGTGTGGCTTACATTAAGTAGGGGGTCAGCGGTTTATGACACAGAGATTTTGCAACTCAGATCGGGAAATGTAGGATATCTATAGAAATTTTTATAATTGCGATAACCAGCGAAAACATTATTGGGCATACTTAAAAGCTTTTTGGTATGAACGTCAGAAACATGAACGTCAGAAACAGGCCAAAAACACTTAGACTAAAGCGGAATTTCTACCCAGATGCGGATCGAAATGCACCAATCAGAAAGAAAAGGTAAATTGGCATTGTGTTTTAAACATCAATCAGCTTTTGGCGGGAAGAACAATGAAAATTTATTGAAGAGTCCAAGTGAGAAAGCGAACTCTTTCTCTCTACACAGAACCAGCTTTTTGGTTTTGATGTGGACAGATTCCAAACGCTGAGATGAAACGAGGATCTAGCCCTGCAAATTATTGGAAAACAATCCTCGTTGTAATTTTCCGCACACTCTGGGTGATCTAATAAATGTTGTCCTATGGCAGAATCTTGTTTGAGGGTGGGTTTTTGCCTAGAGTTTTTATGTATTGTTTATGTTTTTTACGTGGCAGTAGCAACGAGTCTCGATAACAGGCAGTAAATAGATTCTAGAAATCGTAGGAGATAAGGTTGATCCTTTTGGATTGGCAAAAATTCATTAAGTGCGAAGAAAATTGTAGTCTAGCGGTCTCAAAATGCTCAAAATGGTCATTAGAGCGTTTCTAAGTTATAATTTTCCTAATTTACTGGCGAAGCACGCCCCTGGACCCCTAAATGGAGTTGCGCCTTCGGCGCACACTGCTACAAACGTGCCCGATTTTCATTTGTGCCCCGCCACTGGTGCTAGTGACCCTACAGTTAACAAAAACCCAATTTATTCTGGTACTGTATTGCAAAAAAGTTGTGTTGCATCTAAATTAATGATTATGCTAACTTAGAAGGTCGAGCCGACTGGATACGATATCTCGGTTTGGGACGGGTAGTCGCAAACGAATTTCTCACGATGACGATAATGCATCCTTATGGATTTTTGTTACACGCCTAGGAAGAGCTAGCAGCATTCAACGTATATGATAAATAAGCTACTGTAGGTACGGGCCCTTTTACTGGAAGTAGCAACCAAGTCGATTTATGATTGGATATTCGTTGCCAGTCCGCCTCTGTCCAACTCAAAAACACTCAGGCTCGGAAATGGTAGTAAAGTAAGAACATTTTAAGAACAAGGGTAGACTGACTTTAAGCGCGCATACAATATTTTGTATTATTGAACTTTTTTGAGCCAAAATATTCACATAGCATACCGTGCAGCTGCTCTCTGTGTATACAAAAGGGTGTAATGCTTTATTTCGTCTTAGTTAATAAAATCGATAGATAATTAGACAAGAAAACAAGTTTGTGCTGTGACTTGAAGTTTCATGCTTTATGCATTCATGAGACAGCAAATCTGTCTGATGAATGTTTTGAATAATCTTTTTGCTGTCTGGTGAATGCATTAAGCATGAACTTTAAGTCACAGCACAAACTTGTTTCCTTGTCTAATTATCTATTCTGCTCTGCTTAGCATCGAGCACTATAATTTGCATGAAAGCGCAAGAATTTCAAAAAGATTACTAGTTAATAAAATATAATTTTTCTGGCATTAACGTTTGACAAGTAATAGATTAGTATAGTAATTAGACTTCTAAAAAAGTAGAAATTAAGAACAAAAATTAAGAACAATAGCCTCGGATTAGGTCCAAAAATAAAGCACTCAGCCTCATCTGTAGTAAAAAAGCTATGTACCGTGTTAAGCAATATGATGGAGCAACGTAAGGAACACTACACTATCTTACCAAGCTCCACACATTTGCCCGTTCTGAATAAACTTATTTTTTAATTTTCTTATGTTGCAGTTTTGCTGAAGCCTTATTTGCAATGGATTCCAGACTCACTTCATGATAAAGTATGCAAGCTATGGCCTCCTGTTGTGTAAGCGAGTGAGTACGAGGAGTTGCATTGGCTTCATTGAACACGTATGACAATAGATGGAAAACGGGACGGAAAAGAACAAGACCTCTGGCTGTATGGCTATAATGCTGAACCAGATAAGGCAAGATTTTCCGAAGACGCAGCAGCCCATGCCCAGGGGATTACGCTTTTGCTGTAAATACGGGGGTCCATGTCAATATATTTTGGGCCCGAAACCTTACCCGTCAAATCAATATTTGGGATCTTTCAATAACAACGTGGACAAAAAATCATTATCTTGGGTTAAAATATCATGAGTTATAAGCTGGATACTATAGATAGTCGGAGGTGTAATGTTTGGGTGTAGAGATTGAATGAGAGATTGGTCGTTTGGGTATCTACATAAATACCCAAACTAACATAATGTCATCAGGACTATCTCCCACCGTTTGACTACGACAATGGATTCTACTCACATGACATATATAAGTGTCGCTCAAAGTGTTCATGTGACGTGTTGATGTCACAACATCATATCCCTCCTTTGCTTTGAATTAGAAGTCCTTTTTTAATCCTTTAAATTATTTCAATAAAACAATAAAGTGTGAATCTAAAGATATGAAGATAGAAAATACTTAATTAAGTGTCAAAATGTTCTGTTCATTGCGCTGTACCCTTTTTTCTCTTGTAGGATATCTTTCTTCTTCTTCAACTTTTCCTTCTTCTTCAACTTTTCATTCTTCTTCAGCTCTTCCTTCTTCTTCAACTCTTCCTTCTTCAACTCTTCCTTCTTCCTCAACTCTTTCTTCTTCTTTAACTCGTTCTTCTTCAACTCTTCTTTCTTCTTCAGCTCTTCCTTCTTCTTAAACTCTTCCTTTTTCGATTCTTCTTTCTTCTTCAGCTCTTCCTTCTTCTTCAACTCTTCCTTCTTCAACTCTACCTTCTTCTTCAACTCTTCCTTCTTCTTCAACTCTTCCTTCTTCAATTCTTTCTTCTTCTTCAACGCTTCCTTCTTCTTCAAATCTTCCTTCTTCTTTAACTCTTCCTTCTTCTTCACCTCTTCCGTCTTCTTCAACTCTTCCTTCTTCAACTTTTCCTTCTTTCTCAACTCTTTCTTCTTCTTTAACTCTTCCTTCTTCAACTCTTCTTTCTTCTTCAGCTCTTCCTTCTTCTTAAACTCTTCCTTTTTCGACTTTTCTTGCCTCTTCAGCTCTTCCTTCTTCTTCAACTCTTCCTTCTTCAACTCTACCTTCTTCTTCAACTCTTCCTTCTTCTTCAACTCTTCCTTCTTCAAATCTTCCTTCTTCTTTAACTCTTCCTTCTTCTTCAACTCATCCTTCTTCTTCAATTCTTCCTTCTTCTTCAACCCTTCCTTCTTCTTTCACTCTTCCTTCTTCTTTAACTCTTCCTTCTTCTTTAACTCTTCCTTCTTCTTTCACTCTTTCTTCTTCTTCAACTCTTTCTTCTCCTTCAACTCTTCCTTCTTCGTTTTCATTACAACATCGTTGGAGGCAAAATTACGGAAGATTTGTTTGGCACGCTAAGGTCTATTTTTTGCTTCCGACCTTCTATAGTATCCCATTTTCAGTAAATCTATTTTTTCCGAATATCATGAAATAAATGTTTAGGTATTTTTCAAAAATTGAAAAGAAGATCAAGAAGTCATCCAAAACATTTCATTGGCCGAAGAAATAAATAACGAAATTTGGGTTCTCCAAAAACATTGAAATCAATATTTTGGGTCCCCGAAACATTGGGCATATATTAAGGCATAAAAATAATGGCACGGACCCTCCGTATTGAAACTTAGGGAGTGCCCCCTGGGCTCAGCTATCAGGTGCCGGAAAGCAAATTATGTTTGATATACGAAAAGACTTTCACCCAGGAACGGCTAACAGAGCTTTGCGTCTGGTGAAAGAGAAAGCTAGATCTACCCATCTGTACTTGCTGGTAACGTTGATTTAGTTGCCACTCTTTGGACGTTTAGCAATTTTATTCAAATCAAAAATGGAAATTAACAACAGTATATTCAACAAATATCGATGGATCGATTGATAATATGCTTATAACATATATCCAGAGTTGAGTAATATTGAAAATAACTAAAACTCTCTCGAATCGGTAGGCCGGTTTGAGTTTTTCCTTTTTTACCTATCAATTCTAAGAAGCCTAAATTTCAAACTAGCCCTGAAAATTCCTGAAAAACTATGGGGGACATGGAAAGGGGACTCCAGCCCTCTCCCAATGTACCCCATGATTTCCATCGCTACCGTTTGTAGTTACTGTACTTCCTCTAATGCTCATTATGTTTTCAATGGTTTTTGGGGGGTGCTAATTTGAGGGAGGCGCTCTCCCAATTACACATATTTAGAATATACGCTTGAAAAAAGGTTTCAAGTTGGTAATCGATGACATAGATTAGTTTTTATCAGCGAACTTTTAGAGCGCTCTTTCAAGTTGGGGGGGGGGGGGGGGGGGGGGGGTGCGCTTATTAAATTGTTTTGAGTCTTGGGAGGGCAGTCAATCGAGGGGCGGTGCCCATTCCGGGGAATACGGCATTTTATGACGTAGATCAGCTATAGAAGCTCAGTTTAAGAGCGAATTACAGTCAACTCTCCCTAAATGGGATGCCATTGTGTACGCTACACCTCGTCTCCGTCTTACAGCATGAAGCTTTAAAATTGTGAGAAACAGCGGAAATATTTTTGACATATGTAGAAGCTTTTTCGTCTGACACTCTTTAGAGTATAATCGTCAGAAACAGACTGAAACAAATTTTGAAATTTTTTAATTCCTCAAAGACAATGCAGTTTTATTGAAATTTGTAAATCCGGACGAAAGCGTACTGTCCATCTTTAGGAGTTGTCCGTTCCATGCGGCTTTTTAGAGAGATGTGCAGAAAAGAGAGAAACTCCATGTGACTTGAAAATATGCCATCCAATAAAATACTGTTAGATCAACGGTAAAAAAGTTGGTATAACAAATTTCAATTAGCATAAAATTGCGCAATGCTATACTATACAGTAGTCTTAAACATGGTCATATGCCTGAAATGCTTCAGTGATATCTTTCATTGCATTACCAAAGAAAATATCAAAATCATGTTTGACTTCTTCAGCCTTGTATTGTTTGGCAGCATCAAGATGCAGACGTACATCACCATTCTCTCTTGCATTCAAACAGAAATCAAATGCTTCTAGAAATATCGATTCTATCAACTTTGCTTTCATTGGACTATGAACAGAAAACATCATTGCTCTTAACTCTTTTATTCCTGGAGCACTGGATGTATTTAGCTCTTTGTCAAAGATCTTCTTAATAGCTCCTCTAGCGAGGTGCTCTCGAAAGCGTGTCCTGAAGTCTCGCTCGGTAACACCAATATATACAGGGTAGTTAGCTTTCTTCGCGGAATCCACGAAATACAACACATACAAACCACTACTATTTTGGGAGCATTTGTTAATTGAAGCTTCGTTTGAAATATTCTGGTCACTCTCAATGCTGTCATATAGCATCTTTTTTAATGCAAAGAATATAAACTGACCGCATTGTTCTGCCTTCATGTCGACCCTGAAAAAGCAAAATCATTGAGTAAAGATTTGATATAATATTTTTTCCCTTTGACACTTCATTTTATGGGTCCTTTTAAGAGACGTTCCTTACCCAGTGGCTTATACGAGACGGGGTGGGATAATTTTTCCCCTCGTTCTTATGACTGCCCCTTTCATACCTAAGTAATACCCTTTCCCGGGGCCCTTGCCTGGGCTACAAACTGTTCAATGAATTTCAAATAAGACTTTACATTCGTGCCATCCTTCCTCACCGTTCGTCCCCCGATTTTAACATTTGTTATGATTTTTTGCTGGCCAAAAATATTTAGTAGAGATTTTACATTTCCTACTTTCCTAGAAATTGTGACCCACAATATTTTACAGAATTCATTTATGCTAGCAATCCCCAGTTTTAGGCCGATTTTCTTATCATTCCGTGGAGACCCATTTTTGGGTTCTTTTTTGGTGCATGGATCCCCAGTTTTGGGTATCTTTTCAAAGTTTATTTCCCTAGTACCCATCCCCGGTTTTTCACCCCCGGGGTTCGTCCCCGCACCGGGGGATGCTTTTAACATATATTGGAGACTGGAGACGTGCCGCCCAAAATGATATCGCTTTTTATGATTTTGGTTTAAACATGGGTCTTAATTTCCTGATAATTTGTATAAATAAGGGTATTGAGAATATAAGCCGACCTCAAATATAAGCCGAAACAAAATCTAAGCCACAAGCGATCTGCCTATCAATCAACTTAGGAGAGCAGAATAAACGTCCTGTTCCTCTTCGTTCCTCCTTGTTCCTCCTTGTTGCTCCCCGTTCCTCCTTGTTCCTCCCCGTTCCTCCTTGTTCCTCCTCGTTCTTCTTGTTCCTCCCCGTTCCTCTTCGTTCCTCCTCGTTGTTCTTGTTCCTCCACGTTCCTCTTTTTAGAAATAGCCAGTTTTAGATGACAGATAAAGCACAGATTTGATCTGTAGTTAATACACCCAAGAGGGCTGGGTCTAATTGCTATGTATTGCAGTTATAACAAGCAATACCTAAATATGGGCGTAAACATCTGAACGATGCATGCGAGAAGAGGACTGGGTCTTATGGCTATGCATTGCGGTCCTGGCATGCAATGCCCCGATGTGGGCGTAACATCTCGAATGAAGCATATGTGAATTCTTTCAATCAGGAAATCTTCGCATGTTGCATGCTCAGCGTTACAGATTTGATTTCATCAATTCGAACTATTATTTAAACGCCCTTCCCACCCTCCCTCTGCTCTCTCTCTCTTTCTCTTTGCTAATTTCTTCTATTACTCCTCTTTCTCACCGCTCCTTCCGCGGTGGGACAGGTGCGTTAGTCACCGACCTTAAAACCACTGTCTTAGTCAGGCAGTTCATGGGTTTGCAGAGGCTAGAGAGCCGGGGGTGTCCTTTCGAGCACATGGGCCGGAAATCCTTTTCCTGTTCTACGCACTGTCTATAAGAGTAGTTTATCCCTTTATAAGGCTAAGGGGCTGTAGACAATAGGTTAAGCATGTGCTCCTTGGACCCCTTGGAGGCTACTCATTTGTGGCTGATGCACTAACGCCCAACTTCCTGACATTCCATCCCGAGTTGGGGGGATTAAGTACACATTAACGATCGATCTTTCAACCATGTTTCAACAAACCAACGACCTTCTAAATACGGGGGGGCTGCATGCTGAATAAGCCCCGCATACTGATTAGGGTCAAGTACACTTTTTAATAATCAACTGGTCAATAAGCAAGTAGGGCTGAAATTTTGCATAACTTTTTGGTTAAGATAGCAGAACTCCAAATTTGGATGTTTTTCTAGCCTCTATACACGTTTTTTTTTTATGAGGAACCTTTTGTCTGAGTTGAGGCTGGAGTTCCTTAATTTTTAAACAAAATGAGGCTGAAAGTTCCTTATACTGTTCCTTGTCGTGGGATATGTATAAATACTAATTTTTATAACAAATTCATATAAACTATTCTTCATTTCTTACTTTAAGGAAAAATAGAGCCTTTGGGGAAGAACGATATATTGTACTTCTGTTCTTTTCGTACAAACCGTCTTGTTCTTTAAAAAAGAGTTTCTTAGTTTTTCATCTTAGCCTCGACAGTTCCTTAAAGTTCCTTAATTTTTTGGGAATTTTCAGCCTCGAGTTCCTTATAAAGGTGTTCCTTATAAAAAAAAAAAACGTGTAGGCCCACACGCTTTTTATGTCCGAAGGACATAATGAGAGGGTGTTTGTGGAACGCATGTAGCTATGTATACATGTATGTATGTATGTATCCATCCATAGACACACAGACGCTTTTTCTGCCAAACCGCGTAACAAAAGATAAAACCACAAATGATAGGAATTAAACTTTGAAATCGCCGTTAAGTGTTGTCGTTAGTGGGCATAATTACCAAAATGCAATTGCTTGCCAAAAACATCAATTAGAATCAACTGTTAGTGTAGCGCAGTGGAATAATGCGCTTCTTCCTTGGGCCAAAGATTGTGAGTTCGATCCACGATGCAGGAACATTCTATAACATCAAAACTTTCGAGAATAAAAATTTGGAACTATGATTTTCTCGCAAAAATGACGGCTCGGTCAGGCTTCAAGAAAAGGTTTGACTACAATATTACAAAATGCTGCTCAAGTTTACTGTGATTTTAATTTTTATTTTAAAGTATTTTAATTCAATTCTTGATCGGGTTGTTTTTGTCAGATGTTTCTAGAAGTCCTCTAACGTGTAACATATTTTCGTGTGAAGAGAGGAGGAAATTGTGGCGCAGTAGATATTGTTGCCAAGTCTGACATATTTTTTCAAAATAGTTTGCGGCCTCGAGAATCATCTAAACATAAATGACTCAAAGTTGGCAATCAATTCTTCTAAGTTCTACTAATTATCGAATATAGTCATCTGCATGCCAATATATATAGTCACCTACATGCGAATTCTTGTGATAGCTATTAAATGTTCAATTCATCATTTGCAGCAAAGATTACAGGTTTCCGTGCTGAGGGTTATTTGCTACGCAGTTTAACCTGAGTTTCAATTTATTATTACAGTATGCGTGACTAGAGATTTTCTATTTTCGATTCAAAAGTTTGGAATTTTCCCTTTCTTCCAGGAAAGGTTCATCTGATCATCATTGTCATCATCCGTATTATCAACATCAAAACAATCATGATCATCATCAATCCATCATCATGGTTTTCAGCTCGGTCTTCAGCTCGGTCTTCAGTATCGTCATCATCGTTATCATCCTCTTCAAAGTTGTCTTCATCTTCAAAATTATCATCATGATCATCATCATCATCGTCTTCATCATCATCATCATCGTCATCATCATCATCAACATCATCATCATCATCATCATAATCATCATCATAATCATCATCGTCATCATCATCATAATCATCATCATCATCATCGTCATCATCAACATCATCATCATCATCATCATCATCATCGTCATCATTATCATCATCATTGTTTTATTCTTCGTCATATTCGTCATCATTGTCATCATCTTCAACGTTACTATATTTTTATAAGGAACCTACCTCAAGGCCTAGTTCTTAAAGTTCCTTATTTTGGGCCTCTTTTGAGGCAATTGTAGTTCCAAATGTTCCTTGATAGTTCCTTAATTTTAACTGCACATGCAGTGGTCATAACAATAAAAGAGAGACATTTGCATGTGAGCAAAGGTCGAGACTACTCAAAGAAACATTGGATACATGCTTAACGTTCAATTTATGTGATTTTCGACTGCAAATGAATGGAACCGGCTTTCTGATTCTTGATTATTTGCAATGATAAAAGTATTCAACATTCAAAAGTTCCTTAATGATTTTCTCTTTTGTAGTATAAGTTCTTTAAATTTTCGGGCCTTCTACATGTAGGTTCCTTATAAAGTGGTTCCTTATAAAAAAAAACGTGTACTATTCTTAGCGCAAAAATATACAGTTAAAATTAAGCAACTACTAAGTAGGCTAAGTTTTGCTACTAAAACTGTAAAAGGTGTCCATCATAAGAGGTCCAAAAATAAAAAAATAAACGCTTTGAACTAGGCTCCAGCGAAGTTGCTTATAAAAAAACTGCGTGTAGTATTCGATCCTTTAAATCAAAAGCACTTACGCTTAATTCTTTCTCAGCTTCAAGATTTTTCCAGCGATTCCTTTCTTGATCTTTGTTTTGCGCAATTTTTTTCGTCGTCTCATGAAACTTGACTCGACTTCAGTAGAACTTCGAAACAGGAAGCGGAAACAAAACGGAATTCTTAGGAAATCGCCTTCATATAGTGGATGTCTTAAAACCTTGACTGTGGAATGTGGATTACGAAACGCAAATATATAACACGGAATACAGACGGCTCATATTATTGCTACTGGCGCAGATTTTTTTATATTTTGTTGATACTAAATCTCAATATCAATGGTCATTAATAGAACAATAATAAACAAAACGTAATAAGATAAATTAAGCAAGAAATTAGTAACAATGATTTATTGTAATTAAAATAGAAATGTTTAAGGACAATTTTTGGGTAGAGAAGACAGTTCCATATTTGTGAACAGAGTATACAGTACCAAATAAATTATTAATACGGTATAAATTATCCAGTAACCATGTTTTTCCCTTCAAAAACCTCTAACTAACGCATGATTCATTGTTTGTTTTTGTAAACAATGATAGCACACCTGCTTCTAGGAATAAATATGCTTGCAAAAATGCTTTTTCGTTGCTTGTGGTCAATTTTTAAAATATTCTCTAGGTATGGTATAGCGACAGTATCCAGATTAGTCTCCTCCCTCAAGTCCATTTTAAATATGCGGATTCCGAGTTCCCATGTCTACAGGTCCACAATCTGACCAAGATGATTATATATTCTTCTCCGACCTCCTCTTTCTCTTTCGGCATGGTTAGCCGACAGAATACACCTTTTCAACTAGGGGCCTCGTTTTCAAAAAAAAATGAAAATTGCATCACACAAAAATTTTGACCCCAGATTCAAATTTAGCATCGTCATTTTAGTGCTAAGGCATATTTTTACGATTCTAGTCCTTACAATGACGACTTTATAGCGATTAGAAGTCTGTAACTTTATAAGGGATTTGACCGTGAAAATGACTGAGGGTGTAAAATTTCACCCCTAGCGATTTTTCACGGTCAAATCCTTCATAAATTGTCAAACTTTCGTCGCTATAAAACCCTCATTGCAAATTCTAGAAGCAAGAAAACTTGCCTTAGCAGTAAAGTTGAGGCGCTCAATCTGAATCTGGGGTAAAAATTAATGTACGAACAAATTTTCGTAAATTTTGAAAACGAGGCTCGGTGTATTCGAACCATTGATTCGAACGTGATACATGAATATGTTTGAGAAATTGATTGAAGAAGCAACTCAATGTTTAACTTGGTTGAGAGAAAAGGCCAAGAACTGCAATCTGTCCCGCGAAGAGAATAAAATAAAAAACTGAAGCAGTAACGCTGCAAATTGACGAAAAGACGAATCGCACGGCACAAAATACTAAAAAGACTCTATTCGATTGTAAAACTTGATGTTCAAGTTTAATCCCTTAGGCTATGAATAATAAATTTTGTCCAGAGATTTACCTCATTATTTCTCACTTTGCTTTCTTACCCAAACCGACTTTCACGTCATGATTTTTCTGTGACGTAAATTCGCGAGAAAGTAATGTTTAATCAAAAAGAACCTGCTTGTTTTGTCATATCTTATCGATTTAGAGGATAGTGCTGATAAAAAATGTATAACTCAACTTTTCTGTTTCTTCAGGCAGTTCCATTATAGAAAGACTGCCTAAAGGTACACGTTTTTTAATAAGGAACACCTTTATAAGGAACTCGAGGCTGAAAATTCCCAAAAAATTAAGGAACTTTAAGGAACTGTCAAGGCTCGGATGAAAAACTAAGAAACTGTTTTTTAAAGAACAAGACGGTTTGTACGAAAAAGGACAGAAGTTCAATGTATTTCCTATCTTTCTTCCCCAAAAGGCTCCATTTATACTTAAAGTTAGAAATGAAGAATAGTTTATATGGATTTGCTGTAATAATTAGTATTTATACATATCCCACGACAAGGAACAGAGAAGGAACTTTCAGCCTCATTTTGTTGAAAATTAAGGAACTCGAGCCTCAACTCAGACCAAAGGTTAATTTTAAAAAAACGTGTACAGCTTTTAAACTGGCATAAAGTCAATTACAGTAGCTATGGGGCGTTAAATCTGTGGATCAAATCATTGCTTGTTAAAAATCAGAAACACATTTCGAAATACCCACTGTTTTAACAAACTATAATCTAAAAGTAGACTCGTTACGTAGGTCCCTCTTCGTAAACAATGACGGCAGTCTGTGGCAGCAGCAACAGCTATTAGGATAAATAGGCTTTAATAGTGGGACTTATCAACTTTATAACATAACCTTGTGAAAATCTAGACTTATTACACGAGTCGTTCTATATGCAAACAACAACAACAATAACTCGAATAACCATAACAACAGGTTACTGTTTGCTTCATAGTACTGTCCACTCTGAGGAGACAGCTGTATGTTGTTGTAGTTGTAAGTTGTAAGTTAATAGGTCTAGTCAAAAAACACACTTTTGGGACAACAGTCACAGCGAAGTATTTTTCAAACCTGCAATTTGATTCTTTGATTGGCTCATGGTAACTTCCGTTTCTCAATGGTAACTTTTCGAACAACAACAAGCCAGTCACTGCACAGAAAAGCTCGAATGACGAATTCGCGTGGAACTTTATTCTATAGTCATTTTATTAGGGGGCGTCGTAGGGACGGTTTGAAAACCGTAAAACCGCCAAAATATTTTCCGAAAACCGTAAAACCGCTAAAATAACTTGCGGAAACCGTGAAACCGACGTGTAATTTAGTTAGAACCGTAATCACAGGTTAAAGTGTTGATATTACGGATACAGCAGCACATACAAGTGTATTTTTAGGCTATTTCGTTTTTTTTTGGAATTTCATCAATCTAAACTTGCGATCGCTGAATCTCTCACCCGCTGCGTGCGCAATCAGAAGATTCCCTAAGGTTGAATAGTTTCAGGCAAAAATATTATTAATTCATTATTAAATCATGTTCTCAAGCGAAGAAAAAAGAGCCAAACGGGATCTAACTTTGCCATTGCCACCCCGGGGGGATACTTAATTGTTCAAGTGACTAGACGTGCCGCCCAGTTTCTCCAAACCCACCCATGTCTACCGATAAATTCTGTTTGTCGTGGTACCCATGTATAGAAAAAACAACGGAATTTTTTACCCATTTGTACCTATATCTCAAATGTTACATATATTTTGCTACCCATGCGTAGAGATTCTTTACGGAAAACCAACCCATGTGTAGGGAAATTGGCGCTGAAAAAGTTACCCATTTGGGCGGCACGTCAAGTATATTGAACAATGGAAGTACCCCCCTCGGGATTGCCACTTATCAAAATGCATTGCATATCATTTATTGTGTAAAATAGTGCGGCGCATATGCGGGAAAGTGTCCATGGTTATTGGTAAATGAAGTTGAAAATCATTTAGCTTTCAATCAATGCACTTTAAATACGGAAGCAAGATAATATGGAAGCAGGAAAATATAGAAGCAAGAAAATATGGAAGCAAGAAAATATGGAAGCAAGAAAATATAGAAGCAAGAAAATATAGAAGCAAGAAAATATAGAAGAAAGAAAATATGGAAGCAAGAAAATATAGAAGCAAGAAAATATGGAAGCAAGAAAATATGGAAGCAAGAAAATATGGAAGCAAGAAAATATAGAAGCAAGAAAATATGGAAGCAAGAAAATATAGAAGCAATAAAATATGGAAGCAAGAAAATATAGAAGCAAGAAAATATAGAAGCAAGAAAACATGGAAGCAAGAAAATATGGAAGCAAGAAAATATGGAAGCAAGAAAATATGGAAGCAAGAAAATATGAAAGCAAGAAAATATGGAAGCAAGAAAATATAGAAGCAAGAAAATATGGAAGCAAGAAAATATAGAAGCAAGAAAATATGGAAGCAAGAAAATATGGAAGCAAGAAAATATAGAAGCAAAAAAATATAGAAGCAAGAAAATATGGAAGCAAGAAAATATGGAAGCAAGATAATATAGAAGCAAGAAAATATGGAAGCAAGAAAATATGGAAGCAAGAAAATATCGGACGACCTGCGATCATCGTGGACTGGACCATGCCACTGCTTTTCAAGACAAGCGCCTTAGATTTGTAGGTGCAGAGGATTTACACGTATTTTGTACGAGAATAAATGCAGAATTTTTCCTTTATATCAGCATCTGTCTTTTTCTTGTGGAAAAGTCTATTACAGTCTTTTTTCGCAATCATGCGTTCAAAGAACGTCGCGTGACAGTTCGCATGCACGCACATGTATGTCACGTGATATGAAGGGATCATATGTGTCTGAAAATGGTTTTAGGTTTTTCTTTTAACTATTATTGAAGGGATGCGTTCTCAACAATAGACAACAAGACAAAAAAACAATGGGATTTTCTAAATTGGCTGCCTAGACGTTTGTTTCTTGCGGCAATTGTAAAGTAATTTTGGCGCCAATTTTGCAGAAATGGCGGGAAACCAAATGAAATTGGCAAACACGATTTGTGTCAGCTCAGGAAAGGATTCTTAGTGAATTTCCTGGCATAAGTAAGTTATTCACAATGTATGGCAACCAACACTGTGACCACAACAGGAGGCCGACCAAAAATCGGACGTCCTTAATTGCTAAGAGCATAAATAGAAGTGATTCGAATTTGCACATTACCCGCAATTTTGCTCAAGATTTAGCCAATCACAGACGCTTAAGTTTCATCCTCGATTTTTATTGGTGGGATTAAACAATAGGGCAGCGGAAATGAACTTCACTTCTTTCCGCAACAGAGCTTTCAGATCAAAACAAAAAGTTTGGCAAGGAAAGTGTTGTGTAGATTTGTTTGGTGAAGGTTGCTTAGATTCAGTCAGGTTAACCGAAGACTGTGAAATATTTCAATTTGTCTTGTTGAAAGCCTGAAGTTCCCATTTCAAGATGGTGAAAACATTTCGTGCCTATCTCCCTCAGGATTTATACAGAAAATATAGCTGCGTTCATTGCCGAGCACACTTGGCTAGCCACGATGACCTTATATCGAAGGTACCAAAATTACTCTCACACGAAAAAATTTTTATTATGTTATTTGCAAAGTATGAATGATATTAACTAAAATCTAATTTATATTTTCTGTTTCAGTCTTTTCAAGGTAGTCAAGGGAGAGCATATCTATTTAACTCTGTGTAGGTTGAAAATTTTTATTTGTTGCTTATTTAGGCCATGGTGTTTGTCATTATATTTTTATCATTTTGAAATTTAGCACAGGTGTAGCAAGGAAAGAAATTCTTCTATTTCTAATCCTATTTTCTCAAAATATTCATATGCCCTCCATAACAGTAACCAGCTAGGTTTTTCCCGGCACTTTTCTGCCTTTGTTTTTCTTATTTTTGTTGTAACAACAAGCATTGTTTACAATTTTTTGTGAAAATAGTGAAATTCGGAAGGAGAACATTTTGAATGAAGCAAAGCTAAATCTTTCTGTTTTTAGAGTCAACATTGCTTGTGGCCCTGCAGAAGAACGTGTTTTGTTGACAGGATTACATGCTGTAGCCGATATCTATTGTGAAAATTGCAAAACAACTTTGGGATGGAAATATGTGAGTTCTCCCTGATTTCTTAAAAATTCTGCTTTTTTCCCCGCACAAAATCAAAACATTGTAAACTTTGATACACAAGTTCTTTAGCCTGTAATTTCAAATTGTAATTTTGAGAAATTTGACTTTTTCATACATAAAATAAGAAATTATAGAGCTCTTTCTTTGTTATACATGGAGACTTGACAAATTTAAATCCCTTGCTTTTGCTAATGGTTGAAGAAATTTGCCTGAATATTTCAGAATTGTCTGAACTGAAACTGTCACTTTCAATTAGTAAAGAATCAATCATTTTAACTTCCTATATATTTCTTTCAATTTCTAGACAAAGCTTGCTTTGGTTACGGGCCTTCCCTTTTCACCAGAAACTGATTGAATGTTTTTGATTTGTTTCATTTTCTTCAGGAACATGCTTTTGAATCAAGTCAAAAGTACAAAGAAGGCAAATTTATTATTGAGCTAGCACATATGATCAAAGAAAATGGATGGGAATGAAGATAAAAAACTTGAATCAGCTGTTTTCTTGTGTTGTTGGATTGGCTAAAAGATTTTGCAAATCAGATGGTAATGACAAAGAAATTCTGGATTTTGAGATTTATCACAGGAGATTGGATAAAGAAAATTTGCATTTTCAGCAGGACCAGCAAAGCAATTACAGGTATTTTTCATCAGGTGGGCTCTTTGAAATGTTAAAAAGGAAACACTGAGGGGCAAGTCACTCCATAAGCACATGGATTGTCAGTCAATTATTCAACATAATTTCCAAAAATGGCTTTTTCTCTTCAAACACCCTTCCAAGGCTGTTTATCTCTTATTTTTCACCATCTTATCATCCTTCCCTTCTCAAAAAACATATTTAAAGTGCTTTTCTAGGCAAATGTTCCACATGTGTGCAGTCTTATAAACACTTTCTCAGAGAAAAAGCAAGTTTAACCTGACTACCCTTACTCCCTGCACCTATGCTTCTTTAACCATGTTCTTTAAAAAAGCTGTTTGTATTTTCTCTTAGATATCCTACCAAAATAGCAGCTCAAAAGTAGAATTTTTTAGCAAGGGAAAAATTCAGTACCCCTGCATGTGATTTGATATCAAAATCCGATCAAACCCATTTGTTTTATTCAGACTCTTTTGAAACAGTTTTATGTTTGTCAAACTATGATGTGTCGGAGCTCTGCTATTTGCCCCTTGGAATACTCCTTCAATTTTATCATGCTTTTTTGACTTCTATAAAGCAGATTCTGGTTTGATTGTACTGTACCTTGTAATGTATCATAAAGCCATGTTTGTGAATAAGGGTTGCATAAATGGTGTTTGAAAGTTATATAATATAAATTTGTCTTGCTAGCCAGTGACAATTTTCCCAAAAAAGATGTCTTTAGTGATATTTCTTTGGCAGGTGTGCTCTGAAAAAATCCTTTGCCAAAAATAAATGGGAAACAAAAGTTGTCACTGGCTACGTAGTTGAGTATAAGACAAGTTCTTTCTATTCATATGTAAATATTGTTAATAAAAACATAAGTTTCCTATGTCAAGATTCTTTCAAAAAGAAATTTCCTTTCAGACAGACTTCTGTCCTATCCTCCCAACTCCTTGCTTTCATAATTTCTTCAAATACATTTTCATTATCAAATGCGACATTAAAAACAGCTTTTTTAGATGTAAGAAGAAAGCCGTTAAAGAACTTTTAGCCATACAAAGCTGCAATTGTTTTCAACACTGCATGTCAAGTCAACTCTCTTTGAAAATGTTATTTTTTTAACCCTGAATCTGCCTATTTGCCATGCCATGCTGCCCCAAAACTTCTCCAATGTAACTGTCTCTAAAAGGAAATTTTTCATTGTTTTCTTGATATTTCCTTTTGTCTTAAGTTAACTATTTTGTTGTGTTATTTTTGTTTGATGTTTTTGTTATGTTCTGGAATGTTGCGTTAAACTTCCATGTCTTTAACTTTGAAGTTCAGTTCAGTCCAATGATATTAGTTTAGTTTAATTTTGCAGTGGTAACAAAGTTCCCAGATTTTCCATTAAAAATTATAGTAAATTCCCCTAAAAACTAAAATTCAAAAATATAATTCCACAAAAAATGTCCCTGTGGTCCTCGTACTAAATTACAAAATTGCGATAAACAGCGAAACATCTTCGGGCACACTAAATTACACGATTTTTATAAGGAACACCTTTATAAGGTAGTTGAGGCTGAAAATTCTCAAAAAATTAATGAACCCAAAGGAGCTATCCGCCATCGAGGCTCGGATGAAAAACTAAGATAACTTTTTTTACCCAGAATATGACGTTTTTTCATCTGTGACCGACATATTTGCCATTTTATTTCCCTAAAAGATTCCATGTACATTTAAAGTTGGAAAACATAGCGAGTTTATATGAATTCGCTGAAGGTTCCTTGTAAAAAACGTTTAGCTATGTATGTTGTACTCTAGACCAACATATGAATCTATACCCCTTTAATGCCAATTTCCTGAGCAGAATAACATTGATTTCATCTTTCCTCTCCCCATCATCCATTATTAATTAACTAAAGAGACGAGTGCTTGCTCGTGCTAAGCAGTCATTTAATAATGAAGAAAATAAGATTTGTTTAACTTTTACGGAAAGTGCTGGTTCATTTTCTGTTTATATAAACAAACTTGTTTTCTTTGAAGTCCGAAATATGGACATTCTAGTAAATTTCCATTGATACTGTTGACCTAAACTAAATTGTGAAGTTGCTAAAAATTCTCTTCTGTAGAGTACCAAACCCAAGCCTTCTTGGTACTGAATATTCTTAAACGCCACCCCCTTTTTCCTAAACGCCCACGGCGGCAATAAGTTTCGATTTTGATGTGTTTACTTCAGTGAACAGAAAGTTTTTTCCAGTGTTGCGATAAAAAACGGAATTACTTGATCATATGAAAAACTTTTTCGTCTGACACTCCACAAAATATAGAACGGCGAAGGTGAAATCGTGTTTTTGAGGACCGTCGCTAAGATCTCAATAGAAGTAGATGAACTAGCGAGACCCCGGCCCTGGCTGTGTTGCTACCGTTGCTTGGGCTCGAACCGCGACCTCACTGAGCTCCTGACACCACAAGGTGCCATAGATGCCACAGCACCTTCAAATGTCGGATGAAAACCGAGACTAGCTATAGCGAAAGATGTGCCAACTAAGATTTCAGATGAGGATAGAAATGCACCAATCAGAATAGTGAAACTGGATAGGTATTGTGTTTTGAACACCAATCAGTTCACAGCATACTCTAATAGAACTGTCTGTAGCTGTAGGGTTCAAATGAGAAAGCGAGCAACAGAACATACCTTTTTGGTTTTGATATAGACAGATTCCAAAACCTCTTTATGTAACCTTACTCCGTCAGTTATTCGGAACCAGTCTTTGCCGCAACTAACTGCGCAGCCTGGGTTATCAAGTAGATTTACCCTCATGACGAGTCATGTTTGATCGTTACTCCAGTACGTTTGTTCTCACCCCCACCTCAGGTAATGTATGTGCAGTACAATGGAGGGTGTGCAGTACAGTGGAGGATATTTAGTACAGTGGAGGGATATCATCAGTACAGTGGAGGAATATCATCAGTACGGTGGAGGGTTTTCAGTACTGACTGTACTGTACTGATGATTTCCTTCCACAGTACTGAATATCCTCCACTGTACTGATGATATCCCTCCACTGTACTGAATATCCTCCCCTGTACTGATGATATCCCTCCACTGTACTGAATATCATCCACTGTACTGCACATACTAATTCCTGGGTGGTTCTCTCAGGAGTGTCGGACGAAAAGCTTTTAAAAAATGTTTAAAGAATTTTTCTATTTGTTTCTCAATTTTGAAGCTGTGTCTGACTCCAAAATGTTCAGCAAGGCCCCTTCTGCAATCTGTGTTCTGTACTTTCAATATTCAACTTCGTCCAACCTCTGTACCAAAAACCTTTCCCTAAGAAGCTTTCAGGATATTTTCAGAAACCTTATTACCCTGGACATTTAAAAGAGAAAATACACTTTTTAGGTAATATAAACAACTGGACTCTTGGTCCAGCCGTCAAAGTAGTTGCTTAAAAATCTGGTATTGCAGCCCTTACAGAATGTCTGGCAACCCCTAAGATCTCTTTTTTGTTTTTTCCTTGCTTTTCAGTGTAATCGACATAAAATTTTGCAATGATGTACTGTATAAAAAAAGCTACCTGAACCAAAATATTTAACGAAATCTCAGCCCTAGTTGCTTATTGACCAGTCGCTTATTAAAAAAAGTGTATGGTAGTGATATTGTTAAAACAAATTGTAATATTCAATTTTTAGAATGTAACATTTGTAAATAAATATAATTGATAATAATAATTAGTTAGCTAGTGATTATTCAATTACTTATGATTCTAACTCTTTTTCTTTTATAAGAACAATTTTATAAGAACACGAGCCTGGATTTTGCCCAGATTTTAAGAACAAATTAAGAACAAGCTGAGGCTGGCCTTTTAAAAAGCGCTAAGAATATCAGCTAAATATGTAAGCCAGACAGTCAAATTGAACGTAAAAAGCAAGCAAACAAAGAAATAGACAAGATTGCTGCATTTTCACACAAACCTAGTACCACCCTAGACTTTCATTAAAAAATATAGATATCTAAGTAACCAAGGAATTAAGAAGAGATTAAGAACATTTCAGGCTCAAAAACGGCAAAATCTTAAGAACAGCCAGCCTCGATCAAAATTTCCTGGTTCTTATAAAAGAAAAAGAGTGTATATGCCTAGTAATGAAATATACTCGATTATGGCGAGTATTTGTATATAATCTAACATATTTAAGTTTTTGTAGATAAGAGGGTGTTTTCTGTAAATATCTTTGAGATACTATTATTGTTTGAGTTATTGTTTGAACAGAGTTTCTCTCTCTTGTGTGATTCTATGCATTTATTGGTAACTTCAACTGAATTTTTATCTCACCTGGGTCATTCTGGGGCACCTACGTCACAGAGCATCAATATGTAGTATGCCTACAGGAATAGGTTTGGAAGGCCAAAAAATTACAAAAAAATCAACTTAGAAGAATCGTAAAAGATCCTTACCAAATCCAAAAACTATAGCCTTACCAAATAACCAAGAATCGGCCAAAATCAAAATTTTTATACGATGGATTCTGGCAAAGGCAAATACCCCCTGAATAACCAAAATAGGGTAAATAAAGTATTTTCTCTATCATATACTGTAAGGACAAATTAGAGAGACAAAAACTCCCCCCAAAAACAGCCAAAAAGCCTAAATAGTCACTAGGTGGTTAGTTAAGTGTTTTTCTCCCATTATTGGTCAAATTAGGGAAAAAAATTTTCTCCAAAAAGGCAAGTCTATAGCCTTGCGAATTGGCCAAAAATAGGCCAAAATCAGGGGTTTTGTAAACTCTCTTTTTTCGTCAAAAATAGTTACCAAATCCTACCAAATACCCCCTAAATAGCCTCCAGGTTGAAAATAATGTGTTATTCGGCCAGTATTGGTTGAATTTTGGAGAAAAATTACCCTCGAAAAATCGCCAATAAGGTAAGTCTATAGCCTTGCCAAATGGCAAAAAATAGGCCAAAATCAGAGGCTTTGAAAACTCTCTTTTTTCGTAAAAAGTAGTTACCAAATCCTACCAAATACGCCCTAAATAGCCTCTAGGTGGAAAATAATGTGTTATTCGGCCAGTATTGGTAGAATTTTGGAGAAAAATTACCCTCGAAAAATCGCCAAAAAGGCAAGTCTATAGCCTTGCCAAATGGCAAAAAATAGGCCAAAATCAGGGGGCTTTGAAAACTCTCTTTTTTCGTAACAAGTAGTTACCAAATCCTACCAAGTAAGCCCTAAATAGCCTCTAGGTGGAGAATAATGTGTTATTCGGCCAGTATTGGTAGAATTTAGGAGAAAAATTACCCTCGAAAAATCCCCAAAAAGGCAAGTCTATAGCCTTGCCAAATGGCAAAAAATAGGCCAAAATCAGGGGGTTTTGAAAACTCTCTTATTTGGTCAAAAATAGTTAGTTAATCCTACCAAATACTCCCTAAATAGCCTCTAGATGGAGAATAATGTGTTTTTCCGCCAATATTTGTTGAATTTTGGAGAAAAAATAACCCTTAAAAAATCGCCAAAAAGACAAGTCTATAGCCTTGCCAAATTGCCAAAAATAGGCCAAAATCAGGGGTTTTGAAAACTCTCTTTTTGTCAAAAATAATTAGCAAATACTACCAAATACTCCCTAAATAGCCTCTAGGTGGAGAATAGTGTGTTTTTTGGCCAATATTTGTTGAATTCTGGAGAAAAAATAACCCTTAAAAAATCGCCAAAAAGGCAAGTCTATAGCCTTGCCAAATGGCCAAAAATAGGCCAAAATCAGGGGTTTTGAAAACTCTCTTTTTTGTCAAAAATGATTTGCAAATACTACAAAATACTCCCTAAATAGCCTCTAGGTGGAGAATAATGTGTTTTTTGGCCAATATTTGTTGAATTTTGGAGAAAAAATAACCCTTAAAAAATCGCCAAAAAGACAAGTCTATAGCCTTGCCAAATGGCCAAAAATAGGCGAAAATCAGGGGTTATGAAAACTCTCTTTTTGTCAAAAATAATTAGCAAATACTACCAAATATTCCCTAAATAGCCTTTAGATGGAGAATAATGTGTTTTATGGCCAATATTTGTTGAATTCTGGAGAAAAAATAACCCTTAAAAAATCGCCAAAAAGGCAAGTCTATAGCCTTGCCAAATGGCCAAAAATAGGCCAAAATCAAGGGTTTTGAAAACTCTCTTTTTTGTCAAAAATGATTTGCAAATACTGCAAAATACTCCCTAAATAGCCTCTAGGTGGAGAATAATGTGTTTTTTGGCCAATATTTGTTGAATTCTAGGGAAAAAATAACCCTTAAAAAATCGCCAAAAAGGCAAGTCTATAGCCTTGCCAAATGGCCAAAAATAGGCCAAAATCAGGGAATTTGAAAACTCTCTTTTTTTTCAAAAATGATTTGCAAATACTACCAAATACTCCCTAAATAGCCTCTAGGTGGAGAATAATGTGTTTTTTGGCCAGTATTGGTAGCATTTTGGAGAAAAATTACCCTCGAAAAATCACCAAAAAGGCAAGTCTATAGCCTTTTCAAATGGCCATAAATAGGCCAAAATCAGGGGTTTTGAAAACTCTCTTTTTTCGTCAAAAATAGTTAGCAAATAATACCAAATACCCCCTAAATAGCCTCTAGGTGGAGAATAATGTGTTATTCGGCCTGTATTGGTAGAATTTTGGAGAAAAATTACCCTCGAAAAATTGCCAAAAAGGCAAGTCTATAGCCTTGCCAAATGGCAAAAAATTGGCCAAAATCATGGGTTTTGAAAACTCTCTTTTTTCGTCAAAAATAGTTAGCAAATCCTACAAAATACTCCCTAAATAGCCTCTAGGTGGAAAATAATGTGTTATTCGGCCAGTATTGGTAGAATTTTGGAGAAAAATTACCCTCGAAAAATCCCCAAAAAGGCAAGTCTATAGCCTTGCCAAATGGCAAAAAATAGGCCAAAATCAGGGGGTTTTGAAAACTCTCTTTTTTCGCAAAAAGTAGTTACCAAATCCTACCAAATACGCCCTAAATAGCCTCTAGGTGGAAAATAATGTGTTATTCGGCCAGTATTGGCAGAATTTTGGAGAAAAATTACCCTCGAAAAATCCCCAAAAAGGCAAGTCTATAGCCTTGCCAAATGGCAAAAAATAGGCCAAAATCAGGGGGCTTTGAAAACTCTCTTTTTTCGTGAAAAGTAGTTACCAAATCCTACCAAATACGCCCTAAATAGCCTCTAGGTGGAAAATAATGTGTTATTCCGCCAGTATTGGTAGAATTTAGGAGAAAAATTACCCTCGAAAAATCGCCAAAAAGGCAAGTCTATAGCCTTGCCAAATGGCAAAAAATAGGCCAAAATCAGGGGGTTTTGAAAACTCTCTTTTTTCGTAAAAAGTAGTTACCAAATCCTACCAAATACGCCCTAAATAGCCTCTAGGTGGAAAATAATGTGTTATTCCGCCAGTATTGGTAGAATTTAGGAGAAAAATTACCCTCGAAAAATCGCCAAAAAGGCAAGTCTATAGCCTTGCCAAATGGCCAAAAATAGGCCAAAATCAGGGGGTTTTGAAAACTCTCTTTTTTCGTAAAAAGTAGTTACCAAATCCTACCAAATACGCCCTAAATAGCCTCTAGGTGGAAAATAATGTGTTATTCCGCCAGTATTGGTAGAATTTTGGAGAAAAATTACCCTCGAAAAATCGCCAAAAAGGCAAGTCTATAGCCTTGCCAAATGGCAAAAAATAGGCCAAAATCAGGGGGTTTTGAAAACTCTCTTTTTTCGTAAAAAGTAGTTACCAAATCCTACCAAATACGCCCTAAATAGCCTCTAGGTGGAAAATAATGTGTTATTCCGCCAGTATTGGTAGAATTTTGGAGAAAAATTACCCTCGAAAAATCGCCAAAAAGGCAAGTCTATAGCCTTGCCCGATGGCAAAAAATAGGCCAAAATCAGGGGGTTTTGAAAACTCTCTTTTTTCGTAAAAAGTAGTTACCAAATCCTACCAAATACGCCCTAAATAGCCTCTAGGTGGAAAATAATGTGTTATTCGGCCAGTATTTGCAGAATTTAGGAGAAAAATTACCCTCGAAAAATCGCCAAAAAGGCAAGTCTATAGCCTTGCCAGATGGCAAAAAATAGGCCAAAATCAGGGGGTTTTGAAAACTCTCTTTTTTCGTGAAAAGTAGTTACCAATTCCTACCAAATACGCCCTAAATAGCCTCTAGGTGGAAAATAATGTGTTATTCCGCCAGTATTGGTAGAATTTAGGAGAAAAATTACCCTCGAAAAATCGCCAAAAAGGCAAGTCTATAGCCTTGCCAGATGGCAAAAAATAGGCCAAAATCAGGGGGTTTTGAAAACTCTCTTTTTTCGTAAAAAGTAGTTACCAATTCCTACCAAATACGCCCTAAATAGCCTCTAGGTGGAAAATAATGTGTTATTCGGCCAGTATTTGCAGAATTTAGGAGAAAAATTACCCTCGAAAAATCGCCAAAAAGGCAAGTCTATAGCCTTGCCAGATGGCAAAAAATAGGCCAAAATCAGGGGGTTTTGAAAACTCTCTTTTTTCGTAAAAAGTAGTTACCAAATCCTACCAAATACGCCCTAAATAGCCTCTAGGTGGAAAATAATGTGTTATTCCGCCAGTATTGGTAGAATTTAGGAGAAAAATTACCCTCGAAAAATCGCCAAAAAGGCAAGTCTATAGCCTTGCCAGATGGCAAAAAATAGGCCAAAATCAGGGGGTTTTGAAAACTCTCTTTTTTCGTAAAAAGTAGTTACCAATTCCTACCAAATACGCCCTAAATAGCCTCTAGGTGGAAAATAATGTGTTATTCCGCCAGTATTGGTAGAATTTAGGAGAAAAATTACCCTCGAAAAATCGCCAAAAAGGCAAGTCTATAGCCTTGCCAGATGGCAAAAAATAGGCCAAAATCAGGGGGTTTTGAAAACTCTCTTTTTTCGTGAAAAGTAGTTACCAAATCCTACCAAATACGCCCTAAATAGCCTCTAGGTGGAAAATAATGTGTTATTCCGCCAGTATTGGTAGAATTTAGGAGAAAAATTACCCTCGAAAAATCGCCAAAAAGGCAAGTCTATAGCCTTGCCAGATGGCAAAAAATAGGCCAAAATCAGGGGGTTTTGAAAACTCTCTTATTTGGTCAAAAAAAGTTAGTAAATCCTACCAAATACTCCCTAAATAGCCTTAAGATGGAGAATAATGTGTTTTTCCGCCAATATTTGTTGAATTTTGGAGAAAAAATAACCCTTAAAAAATCGCCAAAAGACAAGTCTAAGCCTTGCCAAATGGCCAAAAATAGGCCAAAATCAGGGGTTTTGAAAACTCTCTTTTTGTCAAAAATAATTAGCAAATACTACCAAATAGTCCCTAAATAGCCTCTAGGTGGAGAATAATGTGTTTTTTGGCCAATATTTGTTGAATTCTGGAGAAAAAATAACCCTTAAAAAATCGCCAAAAAGGCAAGTCTATAGCCTTGCCAAATTGCCAAAAATAGGCCAAAATCAGGGGTTTTGAAAACTCGCTTTTTTGTCAAAAATAATTTGCAAATACTTCAAAATACTCCCTAAATAGCCTCTAGGTGGAGAATAATGTCTTTTTTGGCCATTATTTGTTGAATTTTGGTGAAAAAATAACCCTTAAAAAATCGCCAAAAAGACAAGTCTATAGCCTTGCCAAATGGCCAAAAATAGGCCAACATAAGGGGTTTTGAAAACTCTCTTTTTTGTCAAAAATAATTAGCGAATCCTGCAAAATACCCCCTTGAATAGCCTCTAGCGGGTAAATAATCTGTTTTACGGCCAATATTGGTTGAATTAGGGATAAAATAGAACCCTCAAAAATCGTTGAAAAGGCAAGTCTATAGTCTCTCCAAGTGGCAAAAATAGACCAAAATGAAGGGTTTTGAAGTCTCGCATTTTTCGTCAATAATAGTTACCCAATCCTACCAAACACCACCGGAATAGACTAGGGGGTAAATAATCTGTTTTTCGGCCAATATTGGTTGAATTAGGGAGAAAATGACCCTCGAAAAATCCCCAAAAAGGCAAGCCTATAACCTTACCAAACGGCTAAAAATAGGCCAAAATCAGGGGTTTTGAAAACTCTCTTTTTTCTTCAAAAATAGTTGCCGAGTCCTACAATACCTCCAGAATGGCCTCTATGGAGTAAATAATGCGTTTTTCCGCCAATATTGGTCGAATTTCGGAGAAAAAATTACCCTCGAAAAATCGCCAAAAAGGCAAGTCAAGCCTTGCCAAATGGCCAGAAATAGGCAAAATCAGGGGTTTTGAAAACTCTCTTCTTTTGTCAAAAATAGTTACCCAATCCTACTATTAACCCCCTAAAAAGTCTTAGGGGGTAAATAATATGTTTTCCACCAATATTTGTTGAATTAGAGAGAAAAATGTACCCTCGAGAAATCGCCAAAAAGGCAAGTCTATAGCCTTGCAAATTAGGCTAAAATCACGTGTTCTGAAAACTCGCTTTTTTCTTCAAAAATTACCGAATCCCACCAAAAACCCTCTGAAAAGCCTCTAAAGGGTGAATTATGTGTTTTTCTGCAAATATTGGTCGAATTAGAGAGAAAAAAAATTCTTCGAAAAATCGCCAAAAAGGCAAGTCTATTGCCTTACCCATTGGCCAAAAATAGGCCAAATAAGGGGATTTGAAAACTCGCTTGGTGAAAAATTAAGCGTAAATTTGCAAAATCACTCAAATATACCAAAGATTGGTGGAGATATGGCCAACCGAAGAAATATATTTCAATAGGAAATCACTGTACTTTGCGCCTTGGTCAAAACATTATGAACCGAAGCAAAAATACAGTGATTTCCTATTGAAATGTATTTCTTCAGCTGGCCATATCTCAGCCAATGTTTGCTATATTTGACTGTTTTTGCACGTCTATGCATTATTTTTGACGCTCTTTCACAAAATGAAGAGCAAATTTCGATCAAGACGATCAAGCCCCACCCAACAACGCTTGATCGTCAGAAATCGCCCTAAGCGTTTGTCTCGCACTTAAAGTAAGAACCTGCTGAAGTTTTGCCCATATCTACAATCTTGGACAAAATATATCCGGACTGTTTGTGATTGATGTTCATATCATATTGCCCCCCCTCCCCCACCAATCAATGTTGTTCTATTGTAAGATTTCAGCAGGAATGCGCCTGCTCCCATCAAGCCTTAAATTCAAACCCAATAACAACATTGATCTTGGGGGAAGGGGGGACTAGAAATTGCCATCAAAAGTCCAGTAATTTATGTCCAAGATTGTAGGCATACCTCAATTTTCCATAAGTGCCAAGTCGAAGGCGCTTGCGACCTTAACTGTACTTTGCAAATAATTTTAGTACTATTGTAACTCCAAGAAAAACTAACGCCTTCATTGTTATTAAAAATTCTATTCTGATTCTGCCATCTTTACTGAGATTATAACGAATAATGGACAAGATAAATATAACTAACAAATCACGGCTGAAATCAGACGGAATTAGACCATTAAGTAAAAAAAAACAGATTTTAATACGAAATTGTTTAACCTACATACAAACAACAAACAAATCATACAATGTAACAGATAATTAGTGCCTGTTCATATGAGGTGGGATAGCCTACACGTTTTTTTTTTACAAGGAACACCTTTATAAGGAACTCGAGGCTGAAAATTCCCAAAAAATTAAGGAACTTTAAGGAACTGCCGAGGCTCGGATGAAAAACTAAGAATGTTTTTCAAGAACAAGACGATTTGTGCAAAAAAAAGCAGAATAACAATGTATTTCCATCGTTCTTCCAAAAAAGACTTAATTTATAATTTAAAGTTAGAAAATGAAGCAAGTTTGTATGAATTTGCTGTAAAAATTAGTATTCAAACATATGTCACGAAAAGGAACAGCATAAGGAACTTCAGCCTCATTTTGTTAAAATTAAGGAACTCCAGCCTCAACTCAAAGCTGTTCCTTATAAAAAAAGTGTATTGATAATTTCAGCTCGTGTTCATTTGTTGAATTTCAGCCATGTAAGGTAAGCCAGATACTCTTAGGTCGCTAACAGACGTCCCCCCCCTAATTAATTTTTCGAAATTTTTCCACACAGGGCATTCTTATTCCCACCCCCCGTCCCGATGTTCCCTTGTTCCCATTTAATTTTGGCCATGTTCCCTTGATCCCTGTACACATTTAGCATGTTACCATGCTCCCTAGAACCCCTAAACAACCCTCGTATAAGAAATGTTCATCCCAACAGGGTGACACGTCACCAGAATGGCAGTGAAATCTCACCTAGGTGGGATAGCCTACCTCTCATACGAACACAGTTGTATCGTCACTGTGTCGACTAGATCTCATCTTGTGGGCTACCCCCTCATATAAATAGGTCTTTAATGCTGAATGGAGGCCCTGTTCACACAAAACCGCTTGCTTAAGTAATGGTCATAAAATTTTTTAGCGAGTAACTGCATGCATGAATTTCGTACTTGGGTTATCATTAAGTATACAAGTAGCATAAAGCTGGATTTTCACTTATTTGTTTTTCCGACGGAACGGGAAAAGGAATAAGAAAGGGCACGGGAAATGGGAACAAGAATCGGGAAAAATTGATTTCCAGTTAATGTCTTCAGGAAAATTGCTCAGGACAAAAACAAGCTGATAACTGGAAATTTTGGCAATTGCATTGTCACGTCAACCAAAATTTAAAATTGCCGCACATTTGGATTGGTTTCTCGTTGTCCTCTCCGTTTTATGACGAAAAAAGTTGAACTAATCCAACTCCAGACAGGAAAATTTTCCCGTGCAAAAATGTCATGATTAAAGTGCGCATGCTCATGTGATTAATGGGCTAACTTGTTGAGAAACACCATTCGTCTTTTTGTTTGATACAATGTTCTGATTATCTGTCCAACCTTTCTTTGATGAATCAGACTAAAAGAGAGGAAAATTTTAATGGTACACAAATAAACTTCATATAAGAGATGAGGAATTGACGTCAATTGTCAAGAACCTGGAAGAGCTATGCATAGTATGCAAGGATATAATGATGAATTCGTTATATGTCTGGCTCTATTGTCCCGCAGTCAGGCAAAACCACTCGAGCGGAAATACCTCAAATCCTTGAATTAGCCCTTGGGGCATATTTGCTAAAATTAATTTTACGGTGGGGGTTTATTTGAGGTCGATGGGAGGGCTTATTCTAAAGTTCAATGGTTCCAGTACGTTCTCGAAAGAATAGCAGAGAGAACAAGCTGTACTCTTTTATCAAAATAAGCTGTTTGCCATAGAAACTGGGTAAATTGACAAAGAAATATTGAGATTTTACAAACTTTTTTGCCCTAACCCTAACCCTAACCCTAACCCCAACCCTAACCCTAACCCTGACACTAACCCTCACCCTAAACCTAACCCTCACCCTAACCCTAACCCTAACACTAACCCTCACCCTAACCCTAACCCTGACCCTAACCCCAACCCTAATCCTAACTTTAACCCTAACCCTAACCCTCACCTTAACCCTAACCCTAACCCTAACCCCAACCCAACCCTAACCCTAACCCTAAACCTAACCCCAACCCTAACCATAACCCTCACTCTCACCCTCACCCTAACCCAAACCCTGATCCTAACCTTAATCCTAACCCTAACCCTTACCCTAAACCTAACCCTAACACTAACCCTCACCCTAACCCTGACCCTAACTCTAACCCTAACCCTAACCCTGATCCTAACCTTAACCCTAACCCTGACTCTGACCCTAACCCCAACCCTAACCCTAACCCTTATCCTAACCTTAACCCTAACCCTAACCCTAACCCTAACCCTAACCCTAACCCTGATCCTAACCTTAACCCTAACCCTAACTCTCACCCTAACCCTAACCCTAACCCTAACCCTGATCCTAACCTTAACCCTAACCTTAACCCTAACCCAAACCCTAACCCTAACCCTGATCCTAACCTTAACCCTAGGCCTAATCCTGATCCTAACCTTAGCCCTAACCCTAACCCTTACCCTAAACCTAACCCTAACACTAACCTTCATCCTAACCCTGACCCTAACTCTAACCCTAACCCTGATCCTAACCTTAACCCTAACCCTGACTCTGACCCTAACCCCAACCCTAACCCTAACCCAAACCCTAACCCTGACCCTTATCCTAACCTTAACCCTAACCCTAACCCTAACCCTAACCCTAACCCTGATCCCTAACTCTCACCCTAACCCTAACCCTAACCCTGATCCTAACTTTAACCCTAACCCTAACCCTCACCTTAACCCTAACCCTAACCCCAACCCAACCCTAACCCTAACCCTAAACCTAACCCCAACCCTAACCATAACCCTCACTCTCACCCTCACCCTAACCCAAACCCTGATCCTAACCTTAATCCTAACCCTAACCCTTACCCTAAACCTAACCCTAACACTAACCCTCACCCTAACCCTAACCCCAACCCTAACCCTAACCCAAACCCTAACCCTGACCCTTATCCTAACCTTAACCCTAACCCTAACCCTAACCCTAACCCTAACCCTAACCCTGACCCTGACCCTAACCCTGATCCCTAACTCTCACCCTAACCCTAACCCTAACCCTGATCCTAACCTTAACCCTAACCTTAACCCTAACCAAAACCCTAACCCTAGCCTTGATCCTAACCTTAACCCTAACCCTAACCCTGATCCTAACCTTAACCCTAACCCTAACCCTGATCCTAACCTTAACCCTAACCCTAACCCTTACCCTAACCCTAACCCTGATCCTAACCTTAACCCTAACCCTAACCCTAACCCTAACCCTCACCCTAACCCTAACCCTCACCCTAACCCTAACCCTGATCCTAACCTTAACCCTAACCCTAACCCTTACCCTAACCCTAACCCTGATCCTAACCTTAACCCTAACCCTAACCCTAACCCTAACCCTCACCCTAACCCTAACCCTCACCCTCACCCTAACCCTAACCCTAACCCTGATCCTAACCTTAACCCTAACCCTGACCCTAACCCTAACCCTAACCCTAACCCTGACCCTAACCCTGATCCTAACCTTAACCCTAACCCTAACCCTAACCCTAACCCTGATCCTAACCCTGACCCTAATCCTAACCCTGATCCTAACCCTAACCCTAACTCTAACCCTAACCCTGATCCTTACCTTAACCCTAACCCTGACCCTAACCCTAACCCTGACCCTAACCCTAACCCTGACCCTAACCTGGGTCGAGTCTAATTTTCGCACTAAAATGGCGGGTGAGGAGGCGAAGCCAACATTTCTAGATATTTTTCAACACTTCCTTGCTGTTGTATTAAAATTTTGATTTATAAAAGCAGGTCTGTTTTTAAGGTCAGGCAGGGCAATAGTGACAAAAATTTGGACGGCTGATCCCTCGGTTAAGAAGAATTCATATCGAGTGACAAAGCCTGAAGTGACTTTAGAATGCATACCGTGCTTTGTGAAAAGTTTGCCATTTCAATGGTAACATCTCCAGTTGAAGCAGTTGATAGTTCAATGTCTTTCTTCTCTTTTGATTTCTTCTTTTTCTTCATTTTTGGAGGCTTATAACCAATAAATCTTAGAAAAAAGGAACAGAAAAAGGAACAGTCATTGAACAGTAAAAAATTTCAAAATTACAAGAAACAGTGGAAAGAAACATTTTTTGAACATACAGTTGACATCCGCTAGCTCGACTGCCCGCTATCTCGAACATTCGATATCTCGAACGATTTTCCATTTCCCTTCGTTTTGGTATAAGGGTTTGTATAGAAAAATCATCTGCTATCTCGAACCCCGTTATCTCGAACATTCGCTGTCTCGAACCATTTTCGATTTCCCATGGAGGAAAACCTGCTCTTTATCTCGAACTTTGCCAAATTTTCTGCTGAACTGGATAAAGAGACAGGCTGAAAATATGTATAAGTTCGCCTAGCGGAGCGGGAATGGCAGCAGCTAAGTTATATGCTGCCCATGTATACAATAGATGAAGCTGTTCCCTTTCGAGATGATGTGCTGCATCGCCATTATCTCAATGTCACCAATAGTGGGGATGAAAGCAGATGAGCTTTGGCTCCTATGTAAAAATACCAGACTTGTTTGATGAAATTTGGGATCAGTAACCCTTCATGTAAATAGGGGTTTCTTTTCTGACTTAAAAACTATAATTTTTTATATTTATATGAGGCATCCGTTATTTCGAACATTCGCTATCTCGAACAAATTCCAGTTCGAGATAGCGGATGTCAACTGTACTTAAATACTCTTTTCGTCTGACACTCCTAATATTTTATGTAAACGTCAGAAAAAGGCCGTAATACATGAAGGGCAGAATTATACCCAGATGCGGATCGAAAAGCACTTATGGGAAATAGCTCTGAGGTGGCATTGTGTTTTAAACATCAATTAGCTCGTGGAGTCAATTAGCTTAGGGGTACAGCGGGAAAACAAAAAGGGATTAATGGAACTCTTCAACTGGACTCAATTGGACTCTTCAATCTGTTTCTGACGTTGACACTCTGAGGGGTGAAAGACAAAAAAAGTTTTAAAGTAGCTACTGTATGTCCAAAAAATGCTTCTGCTCTCTTTTGCAATCCAGGAAAAAAAAACGATAGTTAAAAAAATGAAAATAAAAATATATAAAAATGGAAACATTTTTCAAAACAAAGGTTCTGAGTATACGACACTCTTCATTCAGAGTATAAACAGCAAAACGCCACAACAACTGATTACAACGGAATAACTACCCAGGATGGAAAAGTGCCAATACCAGATGAAGCTTGATCGGTATTATGTTATGAGCATCACTCAGCTCAAGGGAGCATCACTCAGCCAACCTCGTCCAAAGGGTGAAAGGCCTCTACGTAAAACTTCGCTGTCCATATTCAACCCTGGTATCGGCCTTGTTTATTCGCAATTTGATTGGCTGTTCAAACAATAGAAATTTTAAGAGACGTCACAGTTTCTTCAAAATTTCATACCAAAGTAGGCCGAAAACTATGTAAAAAACATCTATAAAAACCAAAAAACGATGCTACATGAGATATTGTATCTTGCCTTACAGTTATCAATGAAATTCTTTGCATTTCCTTTCTAAGAACATCTGCTTTCGGAATCTACATCTTGTTTATGCCTTGGCCAAAATTGCCAGTATTTTGGCAGATTTTGTGGCCGTTACCAGGGCCAAAATCGATTTGACGGTTGAGATTCGAGGAAATTCGATTTGGGGCCTGGGGACGAGGTTGAGCCATAGCCACATTTAAATATGGGTTGGGGACGAGGTTGGGGATACAGCGAGATGACGAAAAGAGCTTAGTTTAATAGTCCAATGGAGCGTCTTATACAAGGATCAAACAAAGTTCAGGCACTGCGTTATCAGTATTGCTTGTTTCTCTGTTATGCTCAAAATTAGAGTGTACGAGGAAAAAAAAATAAAAGTATGTTTCTTGATAGGGCGGAGTTTTGTTTCAGCTCTACCAGTCAAACAGAGACGAATTCTAAGTAGCTAAACAAGGACAACGTTATATTCGGCTTGTCTGCAAGGGTGGCTAAACATGCGAGTGACAAGCAAGCAGCATGTCCTCCGAATATGTCCACACTCTGAGTTTACAAAACGTAAGTAGGCCCTTTAGTGGTTGATAATTCATAAGAATATGAACAAACCTGGGTGCCTGTGGACCACACAGAATTCGGCAACAATTCGTGTAATATCCATAATCAAATGGATTATGTCCACTACCAAATTTACCAGTTACCTAAAAGAAAAGGTGTGAAGGTGGTGAAGGTGATATGGTGTTTTAGCGCCAGTCGCTAAGATCTCAGTAGTAGGTTAACTAATCGAGACCTCGACCCTGGCTGTGACGCTAGCGTGGCTGGGCTCGAACCCTGACCACACTGACCTTCTGACACCACGAGTCAGCTGGATTACACCACGACGCCACAGCTCCTTCGCATAAGATCGCAAATAATAAGTTTCTTAAATCAGAAATAGCATCCACTTTTGCAATCTAAAAGCAAGCACCCATCTTAAACTTATAGAATCAAGCAGAAGCGAAAACTGTATATGCAATTATTACCCTATGGTCAGGACGGCAACTTTGTTATACAATATGAACCAGATACGAACTAAATGAAAAAAATTGCTTTCTAGCTTAAATACTAGCTAAATTAGCAAACCAGCTGTAAATTAGTTTACTAGCTATGTATCAACCAACTTAAAATGAAGTATATAAAAATTCGAATGCGACGTCAGATAGGGCATATAGTAATGCCCGCTAATCACGTCAAACATTCGAAATTTTTTAATGCAGCACAAAATGGCTTCGTTGTAATGGCTTCAAAAAGAGTTTCGTAATTATGAGGGGCCTTGATCATGCCCTGCCCATAGAGTAATAAGCCATACAATAACTGTTTCCTTCGGGCAATACCGAAAATAAAAAAACCCTCAACCTCTGTAAAAACCCTCGCAAGCTCGGATTTGTACTGACGGCTTCGGGTTAATATTTTAGAAAAAAGTTACATATAAAGTAAAGAATTAAGGAACATTTAAAGAACTTTTGGTACTAAAACCCAGTCAAAAGAGTTCCAAAAATAAGGAACTTTAGGAAACTAGACCTTTAGGCAGGTTCTTTATAAAATAAAAAACGTGTAATCTGTTATATTTTGTCCAGCAGATACTCCTCTGCAGCAGAAACCTCCGTACAGCACTCATCTCTTTATCATGTCATGGACAATTGCATGGAAGTTCGATACTACAGCAGGCAACGGAAACTCATTTATGACAAGCCGGCCTTCGTCTACTCAAGACACTTTGAAGGTCTCTTGGCATCCTGAGTTTCAAAGCTTTCTATTTCATAAAGAACCTAGAACATGGCTTACTTTCCAAAGTCCCTTATTTTTAGACCTTTTTTGATTGAATTTCAGTACCAAAATTTAATTTTTACTGCACATTTAGTGTCATTTAGTGGACTATTATAAAGAGACAATTGCATGTGAGCAAAATCAAAAATACTCAAGGAAACGTTTGATACATACGTCACATACAAAGCGAATTTTGACTGCAAACGAATTGAACCGGCTTCTTAATTCTTGATTGTTGGCAATATCAACAATATTCAAAACTGAAATGTTCCTTAGCGATTTAATTTCAGTAGTATAAGTTCTTTAAATTTTTCGGCCTTCTCGTGAAAGGTGATGGTGTTTTATGGTGTTTTATGTGCATTTTGCTAGGATCGAGGCTATGATCTCAGTAGTAGGTTAGCTAATCGAGACCTCGACCCTGGCTGTGACGCTGACGTGGCTGGGCTCGAACCCTGACCACATTGAGCTCTTGACACCACGAATCAGCTGGATTAAACTACGATGCCATAGAACCTTCGACATGTAGGCTCGTTATTAGGTGGTTCTTTATAAAAAAAAGCGTGTATTGCTAGCCAATATTGAATTGAATGAAAGTAGAGATAGATTTCCCTCACCTGTTCATTTGTTGTTCGTCCTAACGCGACTAGGCCAACGTGAAAACCAGTGAGACCCAAAACTGGGATAGCTGCAAGTCCACTAATGACTATTATGAGACATCTGGAATTTGTCAAGGAAAGATTTAAACGAAGAAAAAGGAATAAAAAATACAGTCAACTCTCTCTAACTCGAACTGAAATATCGGTCCCATGGACATTTCGGGTGATTGCCAGCTAATTTTCTCTGCGTATTTTGAACTGATCTGTCTCGAACCTCTCTCTATTTCAAACAAGATTTCGGTCCTTACTCGATGTCTCCCCTATGTCGAACTTCCCGTGTTTATTGTAAAATGACGTCGTAAAGATACTTTGCACAGAAGGTTGTGAGGGAGCAAACTGAACAAATTTCAGTGAAAAGAAAACTCACGAACAAAACATTGGTTGGAAAATGCAGAATCATTCGAAACCTCAAAAAGAATGACAAACAAAGGGGCTTCTGAAAAGTTTGGGATCCCTAGAAACACCATCTCGACAGGGCTCAAAATAAAATGTTTCCTGCATCAAAACAAAGAAATTTTGAAGTTGTGACAAAATAGAATGTGTTCACCAGTCCGTTGTCACTTTTCTGGCCTGTTTTCCTAGTTTTGAAGAAATATTCTTCCATCTCCAACTTTCTCAATCTGGAACAAATTTAACGGTTCCTTGCAAGTTAGATAGAGTTAAAGAACAGGGCCTGTATAGATAAAATAACCCCACCTTCTAGTGCATGAGCTGAAAATTGAGACGAAGTTTGCAAGAATTTACACCATCCCACCTTCCAGCGCTTTATCTCATTAATAAGCTTTTTTTCAGTCTTCTTAGACAATAGGATTACATCTGGCGCTTGCGCATAATGAGCATTTTCATCTCACCGTCCAGCTTTCATCCCCCTTTCAGCGTTTATATGAGGAAGATTTCATCCAACCCAGGTGAGATCCCACCACTCAACGAGTGAGATCTCATTTGACCGGGATGAAACTATTTTCATATAAACAGAAGTTGAAAAATACTGTAATGGAAGGTGAAATTTCACCTCTCAGCTTAAGGGCTGGAAGGTGGGATGATTTTCCCAAATAAAAACGACCCCGTCTGGTATCATATAAAGCAAAACATATTAACAATAACCAAAAATAGTACTAGGAAAGGATACGGTACTACAATGTTGTCCTTCTTTTTTAATATGAAGATGACAGTCAACGTTATCACTGATATAATATGGATTGAAAGAAACAAGATGAAATAGAAGAAATATCTATAATTTCTTTTTCCAATACAATTGTCAACCCAAGGACAATGGTGATCAAATATCTACAAAGAAAAAAGAACAAACTCAATTTCCATAAAAAATTTGGGTAGAATTCATTCTTAAGAGTCTACGCTAGCGAATCTATAATCACTACTGTGGTGGATAATCACTACTGTGGTGGGCTATAATGCATTATGTGGTGGGTTACTATGCTTGTTGTGGTGGTAGTTTCTGCGTACTGTGGTGGATAATCACTACTGTGATGGGTTATAACACTTGATGTGGTGGGTTATTATGCTTTTTGTCGATTACTAAGCGAAAAACCACCAAACTATAGTGTGTGTCCACCACAGTACCCGAAAACTTCCACCACTACAAGCATAGTAATCCCACCACATCAAGCATAAAAGCCACCAAAGTAGTGAATATCCACCACAGTACGCAAAAACTGCCACCACAGCAAGCATAGTAACCCACCACCCCAACTGGTCAAAGCCCTTCCAAAATCGCAAACTTGGAACACTCATAAAATCAATAATACAAGTGCTCGGAAAGTGAAACTTTGCACCTAGACTAAATTTTGGCTGCTTATTACGAATTAGGTATTTAAAACCCTGCATCTCGAAATTGTGAAAATTTCCATAATTGCAGCCGTTCATCAAAAGAGGTCTATTCAGGGGACCTGTAACATGCATCTTTAAAGGGTTATAAAGGGCACGTATTCAAAACTTTTCCCACTACTAAGAAGTCCCCTTCCTCTGTAGAGCTTACTTGGCTTAGCTGTCCCTGCATAAGGGCCTCATTATACTTAATTTCCAAAGGGCCAGTGCCTCTCTGTTACATAACTGAAGGTGGCTAAGTAGTAACAATTTGTCACCCTATTCTTAATATAACAAAAACTATCACAAAGACCTTAGTAACACTGCTAATAAGACTGTTAGGAAATAGACAAGTACCTCTACACATGTGTTGCAGACACTGCAATGCGAACATCTTGGTGGTCGATAAAATCTACATGTTTCACACCATTTCATCTTCACTGTGATTCCATTTATTTCTACATTTTTATACAATGGTTGCCTAAAATCATCTTCATGCTCAGGCTGAGCTGTAGCTAAAACAAAAGACAAAATTTACCTTAGAATAACAAGCATGTCATTCCTAACAGCAGGAAAGATTTAATGGCAGGAAAGTTAGGACTTGTGCATAGGTTGTGCAAAAGTCCTGTGGTGCCGGCATTGTTCAAGAATAGCAAAGGCTTGACTCTCTTATGATGATTGATTAAGGCATTTTGCCCTCTCCATCGTCTCTGTATTCTGTTTGCCTCAGTTGCAAGCTGTATCCATCTGGTTTGCAAATGAGACCAGGAGCTTGGGGCACTTGGCAAGTTCTTGCATGGTAGTGGTTTGACATCTGAATTAATGCCATGCTAGTGCTGAGCAGTGTTAATGCCATGTTAGTGTTGTGTCAAGATTTTAGCTCAGCGGTTGGCCCTACTGCTTGCTGTACAAGCCATTATTTGTCCGACATACATAATGGGACTCTGGCAAGATTTCAGAGCAAAGACTTCATTATACCAAAAAAATTGAACCACCAAAGAGCCAATGAAACTGGTTCAAGTGAAAGAATGTTTGAGCTATTGATTAATCACAACTTGACTTCTTCAGCCCACAATAACTTGACTTCTTGCCCTTGGAAAAACATCTCAGTCAAACAACTGAGATTTGCTTCACAAGCTTATTCATTTGGCCTTATCAGACAACATTTTCTGACAAATAAAATATCGTTAGCCAAGTGTTTGCTTGGCAAGTACATAAAACATTTTATGTTTGTCTTGGGCAAAACAAGCAGAAAAATCAAGCAAAAGAACCTTTATCTTTTAAATCTAGAAGCTTATTTGAGCTCAGCTTAAAAAAGAAGAAAAATAAATCAGGCTCACCTCTTGGTAGTACCCCTGGATCAACAAAGGTAGCATGACCAAACATAGATAGTACAAAAAATGTTAATAATGCTTCGTATATCAAAACACCAATAGAAATATCCTTCAGGACATAAGGACCCCTACAAAGAAAAAAAGTAAATATAAATATTGTAAAGCCTCAAATAAGCCCCTGCCTTCAAATAAGTCCTCCCCTCGAATAAGCCCCCAACTAAGAAATCATTTTTGCAAATAAGCATTCCCCTCTAGAAAGCCCCCATGGGGAATTATTCAAAGGATTCATGAACTTGTTTCTGTCTATAATGCATCTTACATCTAATTAAAACACTGAACAGGTCTTGATAGGTTTTACTATCAATTCAACCAATAATCAGCCATTGGCTGTTGGCAAACAGCTGATTTTGATAGAAGAGTACAGATTTTTCTCTCTTCTATTCTTTCAACAACATACTTGAACCATTAAACTTTAAAATAAGCCCTCCAATCAAATAAAGGTGCTGTGGCGTCGTGGTGTAATCCATCTGACTCGTGCTGTCAGAAGCTCAGTGTGGTCAGGGTTTCGAGCCCAGCCACGGTAGCGTCACATACAGGCTCGAGGTCTCGATTAGTTAACCTGCTACTGAGCTCCTAGCGACTAGCGCTAAAACACCATTTCACCTTCACCTTCACCAAAGCCTCAGCAACTTCAATTGCACAAAAATTTGACTAGTATTAAACAAGTAGGCAACAAAGTAAATGAAAATAATCAACTAACTGGTGTGCAGACTAAAATTATCAAATAAAATTATATATAGACACTGAGTGTATGTACTTACCTAGATAAAATCTAATATTATGAGGGTGTATCTTAAGCTAAAAAGATTTATTTAAAAGCAGAAACCTTTTAATGTTCCAACTAGCTAGTAACTTTGCTTTTATAAACTTTAAAGTCGCAATAAAAATTTGTCTGACGAAAGAAGATAACGGCCTAAATCAGGCCTTAGAAACCAGAGAGGAAACGACACGAAATTCTGTCAAGTTTACTTGGGTTTCCTATACTTTTCAAGCATATTTCACAACTATTTATTGTCCCTAATTATCTGTAAGATATCTATGTTAAGGGAGGTGTTTGTGTAGCTCGTACATTGCAAATAAAATGAAATTAAGCAACTTACACGAAAACGAAAAAAAGTGTTGTCGTTCCTGTCAACAGCAACAAAGCACTAATCATAGGCACTTGCTTGGTTCCAAGACGCCTTTTACCACATTTCATTTTAAAAGATGTTATTACTGTAGTATACTATATTCTCATCTAACTAAATGACCATTCTTTCGATTTATAATCCTCAAAACAATTTAACATTTTAGAATTTGCAGCTTGCAAAGTTTGGGTGTCAACGTTATAAAAACATTCCACCTTCTTCAACGCTCGATCTCATTCTTCAGCTCCTCTCCTCAGCGCGGAAATAAAAACTTTGATCTACGCATGCGCAATTATGTACTTGGTGTGTGATTGAAATTGAAACGGATTATCGATTACATTCACTAATCTACAGTAGATTTCAATAATCGATAGTGATTACATTGGTATAGATTTGATTATATTCACTGGTGATGACTGATCCTAAGGGTGGGGGGTAAGACGGCAAAAGTTGACTTTTGATAAAAAATTAATAATTTGTGGCGCAGATGTGGTACTCAGGGATGCTGGAGAGGGGAGCGCAGGGGGCAAGCGCTTCTCCTGCCAGTTCCTTGGGGGGGGGGGGGGGGTAAGACGGCAGAATTTGCCTTTTGACAACAAAGTAATAATTTGTGGCGCGGTGGCACAGATGTGGTGCTCGGGATGCTGGAGACGAGATCACAAGGGGCAAACGCTTCTCCTGTCCTTTCGGGTTCCTAAGGGGGAGTGTAAGACGGCAGAAGTGGCCTTTTGATAAAAAAGAATAATTTACATCTAAAAGTAATAAACATACGTACTGTCTGTCTGCGCTACATTGAAGAAATAGGCACAATACAGTGGGGAAGCTAAAACTCCCTGATCCGAAGTCAGCGCTCGGGCTTCTTCATGTTTTTTTATGCCTTGTTTAACTGCCAACATCCTTTTTATTGAGGCCCCCCAAGGGGGGTGCAAAATCGCGTGATCATGCGCAATGTTACGACTATTCAAGCAATCACGCACGATAAAACTTCATTTTCACGTACATAAAACTTCAGGCGTTGCTCCCCGAAATTTTGAGCAGGATCTGCATTCAGGATGTTTATTGTTATCGTTGCATTGGTTAGCCGGTTGGTTACAATTCAATTCAATTTAATTCAATTCATCCATAATGACATTACTACACAATTTGGACAGTCGTTTTACAGGGTTAACTAAATTAACAGTAACAGTAAAACATCATGTTTGAAACGTAAAAGTAGAGAAAATTATTGCAAGAGCTAAGCTACGATGATGTTTAAAACTACACTCTTTTTTTATAAGAACACTTTTATAAGAACACAAGCCTGGATTTTGCCTAGATTTTTAGAACAAAATAAGAACAAGCTGAGGCTGGGCTTTCCAAAAGCCCTAAGAAAATCAGCGAAATATGAAAGTAAGACAGTCAAACTGAACGTAAAAAGCAAGCAAACAAAGATATAGACAAGAATGCTGCATTTTCGCACAAACCTAGTACCACCCTAGACATTCATTGAAAAATATAGATATCTTAGTAATAAAGGAATTAAGAACAGATTAAGAACATTTCAGGCTCAAAAACGGCAAAAATTTAAGAACAGCCATCTTCGATTAAAATTTCCTGGTTCTTATAAAAAAAAAGAGTGTAAGACTTTATAATATTTTTTCTCTTCAACTGACAACAAAAGTAAATATACAATACAAAATACAAAGTGCATTAAGATACGCTTAATTCAATTTTCCAAAAAAGCCCAGTCAAGACTCATTAGAACCAAAATGATCAAATCGCAACCCAAAGAAATCAATTTGCATATTCAGGGATGAATCATCAGAGACAATTAACAAAGTCAAAAGAGTGAATTTTTGTTTTGTAGTTTCAAGCATTTGACGTTTGGGAAAAGTTGCTTGTTCAACACGATTCGATACTATTCGGTTCTTTTTTCAATATCAACGAGGATTTTTTAAAGGTTAAAACGGTAAATCTTATACACGTTTTCTGTACTCAGTGTCTTAACGATTGAGCGATTATTTGTACCGAATGGGGTTGGTTGGTCAGTTGTCGCGATCATCATTTTGGAATCACTTACCCGAAGAATGGGCACCGAGCCGAGAGCGCGAGTAACTTTGATTCTGTGACAGTGCAAAAGGGCTTTAACTTAGAATTTTCGCGTACAGTAGAAATATCAAAAATAGTTAAAACGTAATTGATATAGAGTTTTAATAAATACAAGTTGAAAAACCTCCCTAATTATAGTGGCAGGGGTAGCATAGCATTAAAAGGTCTAGTTGACGTTATTTCCGTAATGCCCCACCCCCTTAGAGGTGGTTGTCAAAAATAAACAAGCAATGTGGCTGAGTAGTGAATGCACGTAACGCGTTGTTTTAGTAGAAACAGATATGTCTTTTTCTTTTACTGTATAGTTTGGTAAGAACTCTCTTTGATCTTGTGTTGTGTTCTACTGTTTGTAGATTTTAAATCAGGAGACAGGCTATTTCCCATGATTTTTGTTGAATATTTTACTATTCTAAAGCACTGACTCGGAGAGATACGTTTTCGAACCCACAGAAATCAACTCAAAAATAAGAATTCGACTCTTACTCAAATATCATAATTCATCCGAATTTCAACTCAACTTCTACGCAACTGAACAAGGTTAAAAAAGTACAATAATGTAAAGCTTACAACAAGGAAATACGTAATAAGGGCGTATAATACTATGAACCAATAAGATTAAACTAGGAAGATTTTTAAGTACAATTTACGTAAATTCTTAGTTCTTTAAGGTACAAACAAGTTACTCATTTTCCGGAACCTCGTTCTCGATCGATTCTGATCGAGGTTCTTACGTACAATAATTCGAATAACAATAAGAAAGAAAAAATAGTATGATTAATAAAGTATACCGAACCTGTAGGCATAAGAATCAATGAACAAATCTAAATAAGCATGTTTCTATTACAAGCACTGAGAATAACGATAAAATAAACAACAATAAGGTTGAGCTGCGCAGTGCGAGATCGCGGGGTTTCCCCAACAATTTTAACAAAAACCCCATAAAAGTTGGTGGTGAATTGAACGAATAACACTCGAATATTTAACTTTATGTCGGTCAGAAAAGTGTTAAAATCACGTCGAAGATGTTCGTAGTACAATTTAAAGCAATAATAATGCCTGGAAAATCTTAGTACATACTATCATATTCCCCTGAATTTTATTCATTATAGTTTCCGCATAAATCTACGTTATAAGTGGGTAGGCATAAAAAAACTGGGTGGCACATCCTCGTTTATTTATGTCATGTACCCCTCCGGGATTGTGGTAATCGTCATCTTTGAATCACTGAGCCGAAGCATGGGGACCGAGTCGAGCACCGAGCCGAGCACCGAGCCGAGCACGCGAATCATAACAAGGATCAGTCAGCCTATTCGGGTAAATTTTTAATTTTCTAAATTTTTTAGTTTTTTCTCTCAACAGAACACCAAAAATCTCGGCGAACCAAAAATTGATATTGGCTATCCAGAATATAATATTAGCAAAGCACAAATAACAAAAATCAAGACTAGTAATTTGAAGAGCTTTGTAAATGCTGCATAGAATTCTTTGCAAAATATTTCTTGAAACGTAAAGAAGAATTGTTGACATGGAAAGAAGGAAAACTGAAAGCAGGACACATTCAGAAAAGGTATTTTATAGGTCAAAGTCTGGAAAGGTGGAAAGTACAGGCGGGGCAGATGTGGTCTACGAATACAGTGAACAACATGCCGATGGGTATGAATCGAAGAAATCTGGAGGTACCAGAAGCAGGAAAGAAACAGTTGTGATGAATATGATTTGCGAGTATAGTCGACAAGAAAGCCTCCGTGTGTCAAAGTTTGTGAATGTGGGAGGCACTGAAGGAGAGCTTTATCCAGCGATTGGTTACGAATATCCATACAAAAAAAATCTTCATGAGTTTCAGCTTTCAAAATTGAAAATAAAAGAAGAAGTTTGTGGAGAAGAGGTTATATCAAGAGTTTCACTGCGTGATTTTCCCGTTGGAGCTGAACAGGACAAAGAAATACAAGAAGAAGAAGAAGAAGAAGAAGAAGAAGAAGAAGATGAAGAGGAAGAAGATGATGATGAAGAACATGATGATGAAGAAGATGATTATGAAGAAGAAGAGGAAGAAGAGGAAGAAGAAGAAGAAGAAGAAGAAGAAGAAGAAGAAGAAGAAGAAGAAGAAGAGAAAGAAAGCATACCAAAAGTGATTGAAACATCAGAAGAATATCGATTTAAGCAAGAAGGTTGGCAATTGGATGATGAAGTTGGTTCACATAGTGGCAGAAGTTGGCTACCTGGTGGTGGAGGTGGTACTAATGCTGGTGGAGGCAGAGATACTTCTGGTGGAGCGGATTCATCCAGTAGTGGAGGTGGTCCATATAGCCGTGGAGGTGGTCCATATAGCACTGGAGGTGGCTCATATAGCCGTGGAAGTGGTCCTTATAACATCAGAGGTGGTTCATATAGCACTGGAGATGGTCCATATAGTACTGGTGGTGGTCGATATGGCATTGGAGGTGGTTCATATGGCACTGAAGCTGGTCCATATAGCACTGGAGGTGGCTCATATATCCGTGGAAGTGGTCCTTATAGCATCGGAGGTAGTTCATATAGCACTAGAGATGGTTCCTATAGCCTTGGAAGTGGTCCTTACAGCATCGGAGGTGGTTCATATAGCACTGGAGATGGTTCATATAGCATTGGGGGTGATCGATATAGCATTGGAGGTGGTTCAAATAGCACTAGAGCTAGTCCATATAGCACTAGAGCTAGTCCATATAGCACTGGAGGTGACTCATATGGCCGTGGAAGTGGTCTCTATAGCATCGGAGGTGGTTCATGTAGCACTGGAGATGGTTCATATAGCCGTGGAAGTGGTCCTTATAGCATCGGAGGTGTTTCATATATCACTGGAGATTGTTCATATAGCATTGGTTCAAATAGCACTGGAGCTAGTCCATATAGCACTGGAGGTGGCTCACATAGCCATGGAAGTGGTCCCTATAGCATCGGAGGTGGTTCATATACCACTGGAGCTGGTTCACATAGCACTGGTGGTG
>JACTAT010000004.1:2300627-2320207 GCA_014526335.1 Chrysaora quinquecirrha
ATATGTAGAGAATTTCAGTTGACAAAACCCATCCATATGACGGCACGTCCAGTATGTCTACATAATGCTCTCTCTTGTTTTTTTACAGGTGAACGCTTTTATGATACTCAGTTCTTTAATGACAATGTAGAAAGAATCCTCATTGATGATCATAATGTACCGCATCTAAGGTAAAAGTAGTTGCATATGTTCTTATTTTTATGCGGTATTAATCTCGCTTGTCAATTTGTGAATACCTTTACAATTTGGGCCTAGCTTTTTAAAGATTTTGACTTCGATTCGTATTCAGCACCGAAGTCTGTTAGACTTTTTCCATGAGTCGTAGTTTTTGCTCCTTATGCCAGTCTTATGTCGATAGGTCGCTCATAACTAGACTCATCAACTTCCTATCCTTGGGCAGAAATCGAATGCAGCTTGCGAAAGCTAAGTTCTACCCGAATTCGTCAATCAAATTTGGCTGTGCAGTGATTGGTTTGTTGCTGCTCGATAAGTTACCTTTGGGAAACGGAAGTTCCCATGAACCAATCAAATTGTAGATTCGCAAAATACTGCACTGTGATTGGTGTCCCGAAAACTCTGGTTTTTGTCCAGCTTTTTGTTATAAAGTTGATTAGTCCCTCTCTGAGCATTATAGGTCCTCTCATTCGATTTTCTTAAGTAAACAGTTGTTGCTGTTGCTAAAGACCGCCGTTGCTGTTCACGAAGAGTGGGACTTATGTAACGAGTTTAAGTTTTAGTGTTGAGGCAAATTTTCATGCCTCTTGTATTCGCAAAGTTGATTTTATAGCAGGGCGAGGAGCTGAATCGAATAAAACAGTATACAAGATTCAAACCCTTCTCATAGTTTAACATGAGCAGCAACGGTATTGTCATAAGTTCACTTGAACGGGCGAGCTGAAAATGCAGTAATGCGTGTGCGTTGTGGCGAAATCACCTTATGGTGATCTTGATGATCCTTGTTACTAGAGTACCAAAGTCGTGACGTCACAAAAGTTTCATTTTTTGAAGGAGCATGGAAAATAATGCAAAACTGTCGTAAACCGCTCGAACATATTAAATATTGGCTGAGATATGGCCATCTAAAGAAATACATTTCATTTGGAAATAGCTGTATTTTTGCTCTGGTTTGGTTCATAATGTTTTCTGGCACCGGGCGCAAAATACAGTGATTTGCTATTGAAGTATATTTCTTTGAATGGCCGTATCTCAGCCAATGTTTGATGTATCTGACTTATTTTGCACATGTATGCATTATTTTATACGCTCTTTCAGGAAATGAAGGGCAAATTGAGAAATTCTAGAAATAGATTTTCACTTTGGTACTCCGTTAAGTTTCCCTTCAAGTTCCTTAATGCAGCTGCTAGGTCTGCATCGCTAAAGAGGCATTTCCTCAGCATTTGTTATGGAAAATGAGATTTACAATCTGTCCTTAGTCATTTGTTATTTGTTGCTTTAAATTTTGTTGTTAGACAGTGTTGGACTTTGCAATAATAACTTCGTTCTATTTCCTTTTGCAGTCAGTTGCTTCAGTTTTGTCACAGTGTCAAAGAATGGCTTCATGCTGACAAGGACAATATCATCGCTGTTCATTGTAAAGGAGGAAAAGGTATGTGATTCTTACCGAGATGTAGCACCAGATGATTAAAGTGTTTTACCCAGCTATTTTAGAAGTCTTCCCTACCTTTCATCAGCTTCAACCGCATTACCACCTGTGTTTATTAACGTTACTCAGAGATCGTAACCAGTTTCCCATCAAATCACTGCATCACACGGCATTAAAAGCATTAAAGAAAAAAGTCACCAAAATCATTGATGAAAATGTTTAAATTAAAAATGTTAGGGATATCAATTTTTATTCGCTTTTAGTTGAATATCAGCTTCCGGGTTGAAGGGCTACCTTCCTCTTTTCTATGCTATTAAATTAATTATTATCAGTAATTGTAGTTTTTGTATTAATGACCTTTTTTAGTTTTTTGATAAAAATGAAATGAAATGGAATGAAAAAACACTTAGATTTTCCTTAAATTTTTGCCATTTTGCCTTCTGGACAGCAAATCCAGTTCACTACTCCACTGCACTAAACAATGCAATGAAGTAGCCAGCCTGACTCGAAGTCCTTATTACTATGTATAAACTGAAACGTCTTTGATTATCTCTCTCTCTCTCTTGAAAACAAAACTGAGTTCTTTTTCATAAACTTTCACTATACCTGAACTTCATTTCTACTCCGTGAGTCACCTGAAAGTCTCTTTTATTTTTCTTTTGTAGGAAGAACTGGTACATGTATAGCTGCTTGGCTATTGTTTTCTGGACAATTCAAAACAGCTGAGGTAATTAGATTTTTGTACTAATAATTTTTGAGCAGTACAAAACTTCCAAATTGCGATGAACAGCGGAATCAATACCAAAAGGCCAGTTATTATGTATGGACAGAAAGAGTTCGTTTTCTCACTTGGACTCTTTGAAATTAATTGTATTGATCTTCCCGCTGTATCCGGCAAGTTGATTGGTGTTAAAAACATTGGCAATTCAGCTGCTCTTTCTGTTTGGTGCATTTCGATCCGCATCTGGGTATATATTCCGCCTTTTTCAAGTGTTTCAGTCTGTTTCTAACGTTTATACACTGAGGAGTGTCAGACGAAAAAGCTAGCCCGAAAATGGTCCCACTGTTCATCGCAATTTCTGTACTAGAAATTCTTGTTAAAATATTACAACCAACGTTTGTCCGGAGATGAATATTCCTGTAATATGAGTTTCTAGGGAAAATGAACTAAACTATTCTCCTTTTTGGGGGAAGAAAATGTACAGTCTATATAGAAATCTCAAATTCTACATTTGGTAAAATAAAATGATTGCTTCATGTGAAGAATAATTATCCCAGGTCAAATTGACTTTAAATTGATGTTGTATCGTTATGCCATAGTCAGTAGAAATACTCTACCTTTGCCATAGAGTATTTCTATTGACTATGGTTATGCGCAACAAACTATTTTATAACCAATGTCAGCCAACCCCTCTCCCCAGGAAAACAATGTTGTTTTAGAAGATTGAAGAATGAATGTGACAGAAAATACGCCACGGAATCATGATGTGACCACACCGTACTGCGCATCCGCCACCGTACTCCAAGATGCAGTCCCACGGCAATCATGGTATCTCCCACCTATTGAATATCCCCCACCGTATTTCACATCCCCCACCGTACTGTACACACATTACATTGGGTAGATTTTTCCACAAGTGGCATACCTCAATAGATATTATTCAAACCTGGACTGCATGACCAGAGAGTCAACGATGTTTCCACTGAGCTATAGAGCTCAATGAAATCGCCGGGTAACTCTCCAAGTCATACAGCCCAGGGCTCTCCTCCAACTTGGCTTTTTGTGTTTCGGCTATGTTGAGCCTTTTTCAGATACATATTTTTATATATTTGTCATGAATGGCGAAGACAAGGATAGATTTTTCCACAAGTGGCATACTGTAATAGATGGGATTCGAACCTGAACAGCATGACCAGAGAGTCAACGCGTTTCGTTTCAACTCATTACATGGGGTTGTAACTATGATTTTGATAGATCTTGCTTCGAATTCAAGACCCTTTGAGCACGAACCGACTGTTTCAATTACTCAACTCTTTGCTTCTGTTATTGAATTGCTCAATAAACTCAAAATGCTAAATTTTGTCCATCAAAGTCATCTAATTTTTCGATAAAAACAGCTTTAGAGATTTATGTTTTTCTTTGATTTTTAAACCATCATTAGATTTTTTGTGGTCAAACTGCAATAGTAGAATTTTCGTCAAAACAAACGCACAGACATTTTAAGCAGTGATTTATTAATGGAATGAAACGTTAAAACCTTATATTGATATCATTTCTAGAAAGAAAACATGACTAAGTTATATATTTTGATCATTTTGCCAGTCGGATGCTCTGTAGCATTACTCTTAGGTGCCTAATTGCCGTCCCCCCCCGCTAATTAATTGTTGAAAATTTTTCCAACCCCCCCGCTCTTATTAGGACCCCCCCGCTTATTAAATTTTTCAACTTAGCGTAAGTGACGCGTATTGAAAATTCATATCAGAGTATTTAAAATCACAAAATAAATAGATACCAGTCTTGCATAGACAAAATAAGATAAAAATTCAGTCTGGGGAAGGAGAAAATCCACCCCCGCTAATTGGGACCCCCGGCAATTAATTTTCAACAAAAATCCAACCACCCCGCTAATTGGGACCCCCCCGGCAATTAGGCACCTAAGAGTAGGATTAAGAGACTTTGAATTTAAAAAACACCGCCGAACATAAATTGAATGCAGTCTGTAAATTTACATCACGAAGCGAGATTCAAATGATGTTTAACTGTAAATACAGTAGCTAACTACCTAGCCAATACACCTTTTTTAATAAGCAACCACTCAATAAGCAACTAGCGCTGAACTGACCTTAACATTAAGCAACTTTAGGGCTCAACTGAATTAGCTACTGTAAGCAACAACTAAGAAATCAAACAACCAAGCTTATACGCTTTCTAGGTTAGGAAATTGTTCGTTCTTATGTTTTGCATGTAGAAGTTCGTTAATAGCTAACGTTTTCCCACTTGCTGTCTTCCACAAGTCGTGTCGTAAGCCTAACAGTTGATGATTTTGGCCCGCGAAGTCAGGGCTGGTTGTTAGGTACAAAAAATGTTAAGCAACTTTTAAGCAACTTTGAGGGCTGAAATGTCTAAAATTTTAAGCAACTTTGAGGGCTGGATGAAAGTCCAGTTGCTGATTAAAATAAAGTGTAATAGGCATTTCGGTTGAGAACTACACACTTGTTTATAAGAAACTTATATTAGCTAATTATGGCAGGGTTCTAGATAGGAGCATTTATGGCACAGTTTTTCCGTTATTTATTAGGAGCACCACTGTAAGGAATTTGAAACTGAAATTTCCAAAAAATAAGGAACTGCAAGAAACTATGGACGAAAAACTAAGAATACTGTAACCTTCTTTTTCAAGAACTGGCTGTACTACCTCCAAAAGACTTAATTTCGAGGTGTAACTAAGATTGCTTTATTTATCATTATTGAGCCATCTACCCTAAGGCTTTGACCAAAAGATCAAACATTGTTGGCAAAACATCTAAAGTTTCCATTACAACGAATGTTTGACCGTTTGGCCATGTCGGAAAACATTGCTTGACAAGTAGAAATTCTTAACAATGCTCTCGAAAAACTCCAGAAACATTTTCAGCTGTCACAGGCAAGAACTTTTTGACGAGTAGAGTTTTTTTTTACATGGAAATTTTATAGGCCCCAGCCAAGCGATCAAACAACGTTCATCTTCAAACGACTGAAATTTGCTTGTCAAGGAAAATGTTGCAACGTTTGATCACGTCGCAAAACATTGCTTGTCTGTTTTTTTTTTGCCGCTTGTGAAGAAATGTTTTGCGACATGGTCAAATGGTCAAACAATGCTTGCAAAGCAAATCTCAAATGTTTGATGTCTGATGAACAATGTTTGATTGTTTGGCCAGGGCCTAAGCGGGCCTAAACGAGTCCAAAAACCATGTGCTGGAACCAAATTGAGTCCTCTTTGGGATCTGTATATCTTATCCTCCTTTGTTTGACGTATGTCTTAAGATTTGGTCGAATTGTGCCCTAAACGCTGGCTCTAACATTTTCGACAACTTTATCATATAAATATTTTGAATAAGAAACTAAGACAATACCCCAGTACTTGAAGTTTCTAATTTTTGAGTTCCTGGAAGTTTTGTAAACTAGCCAACCAGCCGCCAATAAAATTCCTGCTTGCAATGGCCATATTGCACAGCCATAGATGGAACTTTACGACATGGAGCTTATTTTGTGAAGTTCCGTGAAGTTCTGTTTTTAATGAGACATGCTGATCTGTATTTCTACTCTTTTTTCATAGAAAAGCTTGCATTATTTTGGATATCGAAGGACCGACAGAGCAAAGGGGAGCAGATTTCAAGGGGTTGAGACCCCAAGCCAGGTATGCTTCTTCTCCCTCTCCATGTTGTTTTCTATGGACGGGCAGGAGGATCATTTACCGCGAAAACATTGTGCTTTCAATTAGCTATTGATTACAGCAGCCGCCGGCGACAATAATATCTATAGTAAATACACTTTCCCCATTGCGGGCGCTAATTACCGAAACTTACGGAAGGTCAGTTAAAACTCTTACAGAACACCCATAAATGTCAGCTAAATTGTTTTCACGACCAAAAAATAAGCTAAAATCTTTGGCTCTCCATGATATCACCTAAACCGAGTTTAACCTAGGAAATATCAATTAAATTGGATTGAATTGTATGGAATTTGTGGTTCAAGGGGCCAGGCATTAACACTCATCTTCGTAAGAAAGTTTTATCGCAAAAAAACGCGGTATTCCTTTAAATTTTGTCCGAGAAGTCCGACTTTTCGTTTTGGGCCACGAGTCAAGTACGTAAACTTGAACTTGAAAAACTCGGACAATATGGTCCGAGAAGTCCGGAAGATCCGGCTGTTCGACCTGGCTCCTAGCTCAAGGTCTAAGATTTCCTTATTTTTATATCTTTCTTCATTGAATTGTAGTATCAAACGTTCCTTAATAATTCCTAAATATAACTTCTTACACTTTTTTAATTAGAAAATGGTCACTAAGCAACTAGGGTTGAGATTTTGTTAAACTTTTTGCTTCAGATAGTTTCTTTATAGGAGTACATAATTGCAAACTTTTCAACTACATTGAAAAGTAAGAAAAGAGCAAAAAAAAGAGTTTTAAGGGGTACCAGTCATTCTTTGGGGGCTGAAATATTAGATATTTTATGCAACTTTCTGGACCAAAACTCCAGTTGCTTATATAATAACAGTGCACTTTGTGCAATGACTATTATAAGGTGTAACTTGCAAATGAGCAAAGCTTGAAACTACTCGAGGAAATATTTGATGCATACATAACACATAATTTATGTGAGCTTTGACTGCAAATGAATGCAACCGGTTTCCTAACTCTTGATTGTTTGCAGTAACAAAAATATTCAAAATTGAAAATTTCCATAGTGATTTTATCTTTAGTGGTATAAGTTCTTTAAATTTTTCGGCCTTCCACATGTATCTAGGTTCCTTACAAAGTGGTTCTTTATTGAAAAGGGTGTAATGAGTTAAAATAACAAATCAAATCAGTCGTGGTCTTATCTTGTTCTTGCCCTCAATTCTTGTTTTCTTAGAGTCGATATGTTGGTTATCTTGAGAAAGTATTGAAAGAGCACAATGGGGTGGTACCCACACCCAAACCACTTGTATTACAAAGTTTCAAAGTCAAAGGAATAAAAGGTAAAGGAATATTATTACATTTGTGACTCATTGATCTTACTTTTGTGTTTTGATACGAAAGATATTTGATTTGTCACTGTTGTGTTTATCAGTGTCTGATCCGAACAAAGACGCAGTCGTGCTGTTCATGCCACACAAACAATGTGATTAAAATCCGTGTACAGACATTATTACTATTTTGCACTGCTTTGAGGGTGTATTCACTGTTAAGTGGATCAAGAGCAGGCTATGTCCATATTGTTTGACGCTACACAGCTATGCTCGCACTAACAAAAAAAATTCTGTCGAAAACAGAGCAAAGGATCCCCGAAATACCATACTGTCGAAAACAGAGCAAAATATACTGTTATGTGTGATGATATCGTTCCATTACACCTATTTTTTCCTTTATAAGAAGCCCAGAGTCTCGAATGGCCCTAAATTTAAGCAGCGCCACAATTTAGATCCTCAAGAAATCAGAAATCTGTTTTTAAACGAGAGAGGCGGTGTGGCCGACTAGTCAAGGCGTTCGGCTCACGATGGGCAGGTTGTGGGTTCGAATCTCATCGGGACCATTTTCCACAGCCTACAACCAACTGACCTGCGTTGACAAGTACATCTTTGCTTTCTTGCTTGCTTGCTTGCTTGCTTGCTTGCTTGCTTGCTTGCTTGCTTGCTTGCTTGTTTCTTTGCTTGCTTGCTTGCTTGCTTGCTTGTTTCTTTGCTTGCTTGCTTGCTTGCTTGTTTCTTTGCTTGCTTGCTTGCTTGTTTCTTTGCTTGCTTGCTTGCTTGCTTGCTTGCTTGCTTGCTTGTTTCTTTGCTTTCTTGCTTGCTTGTTTCTTTGCTTGCTTGCTTGCTTGCTTGCTTGCTTGCTTGCTTGCCTGCTTGTTTCTTGCTTGCTTTTTTGTTTTCTTGCTTGCTTGTTTCTTTGCTTGCTTGCTTGCTTGCTTGCTTTTTTGTTTTCTTGCTTGCTTGTTTCTTTGCTTGCTTGCTTGCTTGCTTACTTGCTTGCTTGCTTGTTTCTTGCTTGCTTTCTTGTTTCTTGCTTGCTTTCTTGTTTGCTTGCTTGCTTGCTTGTTTCTTTGCTTGCTTGCTTGCTTCCCTGCTTGTTTTTTTTCGCTTGCTTGTTTGCTTGCTTGCCTGCTTATTTCTTTGCTTGCTTGCTTTCTTGCTTGCTTTCTTGCTTGCTTTCTTGCTTGCTTCTTTGCTTGCTTGCTTGCTTGCCTGCTTGTTTGCCTGCTTGTTTGCTTGCTTGTATGCTTGCTTGATTGCTTACTTGAAAACTGTTTGATTTTTTATCCTTGGATTCTTTTGCCCTTCTCTCTCTGTTTTCTTCTATTTTTTCACAAGTCTCAACTCCTCTTTTGAAGGTGTTGGCAATGGTGATGGCAGTGATTTGAAATTTGAAGTTATCGTTGATGGAACCGTCGTATATACATTAGTATTCAGTGTTGCTATGGACGCGAAGGTACTTAAAATAACATTGAATACAATCATTTAGCTTTCAAAATTTAACGAGCTGCTGTAACTTCATGACCTAAGCAAGCTGTCCAGTGATTTCAGAAGCTCAGTTTGGCCAGGGTTCGGGCCCCCGCCACTGTAGCGTCGCAGCCCGGGCCGTGGTGTCGAGGTCTCGAAAGTCTAAATCTGAGATCCTAGCCACTGGTGCTAAAGTCACCATTTTATTGAATCTCTCGTTTTTCAAGTTATGAAAATAATTTTACGGAACTTAAGGTTTTATTTTTTGCTATAGCCCTGTTTGCTGTACGATATTCAGCACTTTTACATCCGGCTTAAGTTAACCCGGCTTAATTGTTTGTAATGTAAACGCCGCTAACCCGTGTTCCACTCTGCTAACGTAACCAAGACCCAACAGGTGGTCACCCGGATTAGCTGTTTCTTCTTGTATTTTAAACGAGAATTGGGACGAAAACTGGGGCGAACCAAAGTTAGTTTTGCATTGAAAACAACGAAGAAGACACCAAGGTTTAGTTATTAAGCCTTTTTAGTTCATGGATTATAATACGATTATTTAATGGTTCTAATATAAGACACATTAGACAAGATTTATTTCATATTTTGAAATAATTCATTGCCAAGGAAAAGCTTTTAGTAAACGAATTTTTACGAATCGAATAAGCCCCAGCTCCGAAGAAGCCCCCCTCGAATAAGCCTCCACCTAAGAATTCATTTTTGCAATTAACCTCCTCCTCTCGAATCAGCCCCTTGTGGGAAGTAATCGAAGGCCTTATGAATCTGTTTTTGCCTATAATGCATCTTTAAACTACTGTTATAATAATAATAATAATAATATAACAAGTAAGGGGTAAAAGGCATTTAGCCTATAAAGCCCTGAGAGTCTAATCGAAAATGAAAAACTACATATACAAAAGCTACTGCTGACAGGTTTTACTATCAGTGCAACCAATAATCAGCCATTGGCTGGTGGCAAGCAGCTGATTTTCATAAAGAATACACATAAGATATATTTTTATCTCTAATCTACTCTGTCGAAAACAAACCTGAACTATTGAACTTTGAAATAAGCCCCCCCTCCCGAATAAGCCTTCCCCTCGAATAAGCCCCCACCGAAAAATTCGCTTTTGCAAATAAGCCCCCTGGGGCTTATTCGGGGATTTACGGTAGTATGAATCCTTTTGGTTCAGTTTTCTACGTTCTTTGAACTTGCATGCATAATCTTGGTAGGCTTCACATCACACCTGTTCTCTGCTTTCACTACATGTTGAATGGTTTAACAAACCTGGGTTACAGATCCTTGTGTAAACAGGGCTTATTGCTAGTTGTGTCAGTATTATATGTTTATTCTAAAATGCAAAACCTCTATAGTTAAAATATGTTTTCCAGTCCTGATGTTGCTAATTTTTGAGGTCTCACTTCCTCAGCAGTCGTTTTCAGAATATCAACGCCAGGCCGACCTCTTCACTGGCACTGAGGATGGTTACTGGCAGAGGGTTTTTTACGTCATCAGTAGTTCTTTAATATCCCAATTAATTTTGAGGTGGCCCGGCCATTCAACGTGATCGAGCGAGTCACAGCCAGCAAGGTTTTTACACCTTGTATTTTGTACTCCCTAACCTGGATGTGAACCGCAGACCTTTAAAAGCAATGGCGTAAGTCTGCCTTATTTGGTAGACATGACAGGCTTGGATTTTCTATTTGTTTCTGCCATAGCTTTAATGTTCTTTAAACATCTTTGCATCTCTGGAAAGTCAGTCGTCCTCGGAATTTAGCAAGCTGAGACATCTCAACCACACCATTTAAAACATATCTTCTAGATTGCTTCTAAAATTTCTCTATTTCTTAGATAACCTTCAAAAATCAGAAAGGTGGTACAGTGAAGGCAACTTTAGATGAAGGAGCATGTCAAGTTCTCTCTGGTGATGTCAAAATCAAAGTTCATTCTTCTTCACCAGTAAGTGCTATTTTCACTGTCTTAAAAGGAAGTTCGGCTAGCCTACATGATAGTCTACTATAGCACAAATATTATGAATATTATATAGTGGAACCTCTATATTACGGACACCTGTGGGACCAATGTTATTGCCCGCTGTAGAAAGGTGTTCGCTGTCTGGAGGTTTATTTCTACAAGGAAGTGTCCTTTAAGAAGAATGTGTCCGTTGTTCAGAGGTGTCTGTTGTACAGAGGTGTCCGTTAATGGAGGGTTTACTGTTATCAGAATGATATGGTAGACTTATTACCTGAGTCCCAGTTATCACTCAACATACTGATACTACACCAAACCGAGATCACTCAATCTAGGACTTGTAATATTACGGAGCTTTTCTGGGACTGCGGGAACAAGTTGGCGCCCATTGAAACGAGGCTGGTTCCTTGCATCTTCACAGCATATCATACGAGCCCTATTCAACAGCCGTTTTTGTACCAAATCTCGCAAAAAGGTTTTGAACGAATATCGAAAAAGTTTGGCTGGTAAGAGCTTTCTGCAAAGAGACATTATTTTTCACGGCATTTTAGACCCGGTAGATTTAGGCCCGGTAGACTTACCGTTGACATCACTGTGACCATGGAAAATTTATAGTAGATCAAAAAAGATAACCGTTCGATTATGATTCGTTGTTTGAGCGTCCAAGCGAGTATATCAAATATGTTTGGATGCGAAATTTTAGGAGTAGGCATTTTGCCATGAAACCCCTTTTCCGCCTGAAAACACGATTCCTCTCACAGAGACAGAAGTCCTTAAAATATCCCCTAAGCTTTATTCTTTAACAGTATTATAATCTTATCGAAAATCCTGAGAAATGGTTTAAGTTGAGAGACGTTGTCATCGTCTCTACATAAGGGGATTGTGGTTCGATTGACCTTGATTTTGAAGCCAGGTAGTCTTAACGAAAGCAACATCTTCTTAGAGTTTCTAATTCCTGAAGTCGTGCGTCATGATGTGTGGTCATAAGTTTCTTCAACGAAACATAATAAGATTGTTTCGCTTAATGTTTTAAAGTTGTATTTGCTTGCATTTTCGAATCACTTTCACCCAAGTTCATCACTTTCTGATTATCTTGTACTTTTCTGTCAAAGACTTCTAGGTTCTAGTTCAAATTTTCGCCGTTCGTGTTATTAAAAAATTCGTCAAAGGATTTTTCCACTATGTATAGGAAGAAACTTAGACTCCAGATAAGATCATGAATTTCAGTTTGTTGTAGATACATAATTATATTATGGTTGATAATTTTCGAGCCACTTAGTCTAATCTTATAGATTGTGCAAAGCATTATGCCACTGGCAAATATTTCCTTGTTATTATTCAAGGACAAAACTAATGTTGATATCTCATTTTATTTCATTACTCTTTTAAATACTTTCCCCTACGTTACATAGCTTCAAGCCTGAAAATCATTTTACAACACCTTTTATTTGGTATCAAATTTGTTTTAGCACCAATACTTCACCTTAATTAACTGAAATACAAAGTTAAGAAAAAAGTAACATTTCTTAGCAGTTTCTGATCCACTACTAGAAATTGTGGTCTCTGTGGCGCAGTGATTAGCGTGCTGGACTCACAACGAAAATGTTGGATAATAACCTTGGGCAACTGGTCGGTAGTTATGAGCGCCGTGTGTGGCTGCACCCTGCAAATGCTAATGCATCCAGACCAGGGGTAGAGTGTTAAGTCGACTGAGTAGCCCTAAGCTAGTAGTAGACTCAAAAACGGCAACTTTACTTTACTTTACTTTAGAAATTCCTTAAGTTTTTTGCCTATCCGAGTACTTCGAGTACTACCTTTCTTATAAAGCATTTCCATATAAAAAATACATGTACCTGAATTTGAATATCATTTGAGAAGAAAATGGGATCCACTGAAAATACTTGATTCAATAAAATATGATAGTCTCGTTCTGAATCTTACCTTGTCTTTTCTGGACAACGAAACGAATTCTAGTAGATTCACGAGCACAGGTATTATTGTTGCTTTCAAGCTTTTCATCCTTTCAGTACTTACTGAGAAAATAGTCCTAAGCCGGACGTATATGTACCGGCCGAATATATCTGAGAAAATAGTCCTAAACCGGACATATATGTACTGGCTATAGATAAATATATCGAATATATCTAAGTTTTACAAAAGCTCCTCTCTTCAATAAGACTGCCTCTCTGATACGCCTCTATAGGCAATGTATATGAAAGCATCCGGGGCTTACTTAATAAGGTATATACACAGCGTATTTAGAGAAATAATTCGAGCCATTGAAGTGTTAATACCAAAATTTGAACTCGTAAGATTTTGTTCCGTCCACTTACTAATTGCAATTGATGTGATTATTATTAATGATGTTTTATTTTTGTTTGTAGAATGTTCCTAAAGGCTACGACAATTGTGCATTCTTCTTCTGGTTTCATACATCTTTCATTCATGGTCACAAGTAAGTTAAATCAGCAATCAGCTCAGAGGGAACTAACAGGTCAGCTCGCCACACGGCCAACTCGCCACAGCCAAGTCGCCGCACATCTGGTCAACTCGTCTCTTCAAAAGACGACTCGCCATACTTATCTGAAGTATTAGGCTCTATCAGCATGATAAACGGGGTTTTGGGGCAGCGCCCCCAATATGGTTTATTGAATCTCTAAAGAGCCTTCTAGAGAGTGTTTACGTGATTTTCATGTGGAAACACTAACCAAATTTTTTTTAAATTTGAATTTCGAACTTAGGCGAGTTGACCACCAAGTGTGGTGACTTGACAAGAAGATAGTGGTCACTTAACCTGAAATGTGTGTCGACTCTGTTGTGTGGCAAGTTGACCAGAAAGTAGAGTTAGTGTTCTACTTGGATCAGTGCACTACAAAAGGGTTTAATCGATGCCACATTGTTGATTAATTCGTAATCAAAGCAACGTCGTTCCAGCATTATCTAGATTAGCAAAGGGTCTTTTATACAGAATTTCTCTACTACGTATTCATGGACCCGCAAAGGCTTGGTTTTTTAGAAAATCTACGGCTAGGTTCTAACTTCTTTTCGATCGGAGAATACCTGCCACTACCCGTTTCTTGTCATTATCTTGATCGTTCTTTCAGTCTTTTCTTCCTTCAGTCTTTCAATCTTTTCTTCCTCGATCAGCTGCATCTGTGCGGAGTCCCATCATCTTTGGTATGCTACTTGACCTTGAAGAATATCTATCCTTGCGTTTTCCGTTCATAGAAAATATATGTATGTATAGTACTGAAGTTGGCTCATTATATCCGAAACACAAAGCCAAATGGGAGGAAAGTCTTGGTCTGTTTTACTTAGGGAGTTACTCGACTATTTGATTGAGCTCTTTAACTCAGTGGAATCGTCATTGGCTCTCTGAATCCAGTTTCGAACCCCACCTACTGTAGTGTGCCACTTGTGGAGAAATCCCATGACAAATATGTATGATTTTGTATTGTACTGAAGAAGACCCGACATAGCCGAAACTCAAAGTTAAAGGGATGAGAGCCTCGAGCTGTATGACTTAGAGAAACAATCGACTATTTCATTGAGCTCTTCCCATCCCGGTCGAATACAACACCCTAACATTTGGTGAATGATCCTTAGACTCCAATTATCCCCCTGAAACAGCTGGTAATGTAAACTAATGACTAACGTAACTAGTTGAAACTATTAACGGGTTAGTGGTAGATAATACTGTTGTTGATGATTTATTCATCCGTCTTACGGCAGTGGTCCTAGATTTATTCCCACTCAGTAATACCAGGGGCGTACCTATCACAACTCTTAATTTATGATATTAGCGTTTCCGCTTGGTACTTCCCACCGATATCGGTTTAGAAGGAGATTCTTTGCCCGGTCTCCAATTATCACCCTAACTGGGGGTGTTCAGACCATTATTTTTGTTCAGGCTGGAGTATGCACCAAGAAAGTAATGAGATGTATCTTTTATAGGCTTCATATCCCTCGAAATGAGCTCGATAATCCACACAAAATTAAAGCCTGGAAAACATTCAGCGAGAAGTTTGGTGTTACTTTGAAGTTTGCTGATGCACCGTATTATTGAGAGGTAATTATCATACAAAGAGACTATCTTCTGATGTAGCGCGAAATATACACGCTTGTCATAAGAAGCGGGAACAGTCTATAAGATACCTAGATCTAAGGCCCTTCAGAGTTTTACAAACTTTAAGAACTACACCAACATAATTAAAAAACCTCAAATCCTAGTCTGTATATAAGGAACCTGAGAATATTTTTCTAACGACGCACTACTGCATTTTAAACTTGTTTTCTGACACTTTAACTCTTTTACTCCTCGTTAGCTACGTTTTCCATACCCTTTTTTCTGGTCATATTCATTAAAATAAACGACATTTTTGGTAGTATAGCTTGATATTGAGAAAGGAACACTTTTAGAACCTTTAGAAAACTTTTTGAACTAAAATAGCGGAAGAAAATAAGAAGCTTTTAGACTTATGCCCCTAGTTAGGTTTCTTATATTAAGACTGGTTTCCATATAGCCAAAGATGGCTGTGCCAGTGCTGCGACACGGCTGTACCAGCGCTGAAACAGTGCTGCGACGCTTCGTTTCCATAAGGCAACACGTGGCGGGGCTAGTGCTGATGCACGGCTGTACCAGTCCTGAGACAGTTGTTGCTATAAAATGGTTTCATATTTCCTCGCATTTGATTGGCTTGCTACAGTTATGTGCTCAATGAGAACAAAGGCAAGTGCCACAGACACGTCGCGGACGGCTGTGCCACATGTTTCAATTAAAATCTTCTAGTAGCAGAAGCGTGATAAAAGGGCCGGGAAAGTTGAATCAAATTCGACTTTTTATATTGGCACTACCGCAGTAGAGCGACTGTCCAGCCACGGAAGAGCCACCGTAAGGAAATTGTTTCATTAAAACTAAAAACGTCACAGCACTGTCTCAGCACTAGTGCAGCCCTGTCTCAGCACTGGCACAGCCATTTTTGGCTATATGGAAACCAGGCTTTTAAATAAAGAACATAAATGGAAACATTCTCCATAATTTGGGCACATTTATTTCAAAGGAATCCTCTTGAGAATGATTTATGCACCATGGCGAATAGAAGTTTGTGCGGGATTTTCTTTAAATTGGAAATATGACAATTCAATGACAGAACAGAGACCCGGGAGGGGTAACTCCCATATGTATGGGTACGGGATGTGCCATTTTTTGAGGTACCTTTTTAGGGGTGGAAAAAAATTTTGGGGTATCAAATTTGCTAAAATTACAAACTTTGGGGTATCATTTTTGCTAAGATGACCAATTTTGATAAAGTCACAATAACTGCTAAATAAATTTCAGCTGTATAACTCTAACAACAGACTTTTGAGTATTTCTATGTACTATATTCATATTCTTGAAATAGATATTCCATTCACTGCTGCATTAAACAGCTAACTTTAGCAAATCTTCATTGTAGCACACCCATGGCCAGGGAAAAATATAACTGACCCATTACCCGATGAAACTTCACAAAAGATGACCGTTAAACCGTGCCCAATATCGCAACTTAACAATAGCCGGGACACCCCCTGGTCCCCGGAGCCCCCCCCCCCCTCTTTCACATTCTACATTTTGGCCCCGGTTCCATTGAAACAGGCATTGACTAATTCGTTATGATTTAGTTAGTATGATTTGATGTATATTTTTCATTTAGTTGCTTTTTGGAAGAACTTGGGCATTCAAGTATATACGGTGAAAGGAAAGAAATATTATACAGCTATGGCAAATTTATTAGACATTTTTATATTGGAGCATTATATATATAATTAATAATTTAAATTTGAGATAAATTCGTTTTGTAAATATATATCGGAAGGTAATATTCTAAGTTGATTTTTGAAATAAAATTGTTAATTTCAGTGAAAGCACTTTTGGATTTCTTTGTAAATGTCCTGTACTGTACACCCCCATTTGATTGGTTGCCTCGCAATCAGCCGCTGTTCCTCACCCCGCAGCCAACTGTTTGTTATCGCAATCTGCTAATTAGGTCAATTAGGGATTTTAGGCAAGGCTTCTGACCCGAAGGTGCAATGGCGTTGTGGTTTGATCCAATTAGCTCTTGGTTTGAAGAGTTCACCGATGTTGGGGTTTGCACCCTAGCAACGTTAGCGCCACACACAACCAAAATTTTGGTTTCTTCCGTTCTTCTAAGGTGAGATCCTAGAGACGCTAGCGACTGATAGCCTGGTGAGCCAAACTTCCACGAAGTAGTTCGAAGTGGTATACTGTCATTACACTCTTTTTTTATAAGAACCAGGAAATTTTAATCGAGGCTGGCTGTTCTTAAATTTTTGCCGTTTTTGAGCCTGAAAGTTCTTTATCTGTTCTTAATTCCTTGATTACTAAGATATCTATATTTTTCAATGAATGTCTGGGGTGGTACTAGGTTTGTGTTAAAATGAAGCATTCTTGTCTATTTCTTTGTTTGCTTTCTTTTTACCTTTCCGTCTGACTGTCTTACATATTTCGCTGATATTCTTAGGGCTTTTGAAAAGCCCAGCCTCAGCTTGTTCTTATTTGGGCAAAATCCAGGCTCGTGTTCTTATAAAATTGTTCTTATAAAAAAAAGAGTGTATATGTACTCATTTGTGAAGTTTTCGGTGTAGATGCAGGCTAAGCCCGGTTAAGCGTCTGGGGATAAATAGTAAACGGACTTCTACACACATATTTCAACGTCACCCGAAGAATTACTTGACATACAACTATCATTATTTTATGGCTCAGTATTTTTATACAAAATGTACGGCTGTGCTAACCAGTGGTGTAGAGCTGGAAAAATAACTAGGGGGGCTCTACTTCAGTAAATAACTAACAAGAATCCGATGATGAGGATGTACGTTGAAGGCACACAGTGCACCGAAGGTGCACCCAACAAGGGGGGTCTGGGGGCATGCTCCCCCAGAAAATTTTTCAAAATACCATCGCCAGATTGGCTTAGATTGGCCGTTTTTCACAAGTTACAGCATTTATCCGATTAGCCACCTTGTTTATCCGGACTTCGATTATCCGGTCCGTCAAGGATTTTCAGCCATGAAATGATTATTCAGCAAATTTTCTATTTTTCTTTGCAAAAACCACTCAAACTTCAAAATGCCTGGCAATTGTAATCACAAAATCACTTTAAAACCTCAACTACTCTATAGATGCAGTCACAGTTTATAGAACGGTCGCGGGAACTGCTGACACGTGTGAGCCATGAAGCATCAAGTAGCAAGCCAATGAGTGACCCGTTTTTTAAAAGTGTTAAATATAACAAAATGTTTGCCTTGAAAAATCAAAAATATATAATTGTTAATTTTTTAATGGTTAAGCTGCCATTGTATGTTTTTGTTAATCCGAAAATCCCGTGTCCTGAGTTCACCGGATAGAAAATAGCTACTTTATCAAAAACTATAGTATCCGAAATGACTTGAACCTTGAAGCAATTTGTAATAAGGTTGCAAGGAAAATAAAATATCTAAGGATAATTAATATTCTGATATTACAAGGGATTCATGATTTTGGAGAAAGAAAGACAGAGACTGAGCAAAAAACTAGGTGCTTTCGCTCAGATAAACAAAATAACTAGGGGGCTGTAGCCCCCCCCCAAAAGCTTGAAAAAAATAACTAGGGGGGCTGAGCCCCCCCCCCGAGCCCCCCAGCTCTACACCCCTGGTGCTAACATTAACAAAATAGATTGACGCTTATCTTGCGGCCGTTAGTGACATTTTACTCCCTTGCCTGGATGTGGTTGGGAATGGTTGGCTGCGCAGCCTGCGCGGACCGCGGAGGAGGCAAGTCAAGATGGACGCTGCAGCAGTGGATCAAAGCAAACTAAACAGACTTGTCAATGAAATGGGGTTTGCTAGATCAGAAGGATATCGGTGTCTCCCAGTTTAGCCACCTTGGAAACTTTGTAGCGCGCAACAAAATTTGTAGCAAGAGACAAGTAAATGTTTCTGGGAGACAATAGAAACACTTCTGGCCTCTGCGACATGCAGATGACTCGGGGGGCGTTTTCTTCGCTTGTCACTCGTATGTTTAGTCACCCTGGGAGACCTGCTGAATACAGTGTCGCACGCGACAAGTCTTCAGTTTAGCCATAGCTTTAGAATAAAATGTTTCACGAAGAATGTTTTTATAAAAAGAAGCAGTCAGAAGAAAGATCAAAATATTCATAAACAGGTTATCTAAAATTTGATCAAAGGATTATTCATTCAAAGGTATAATCATGTATATTTATCAACATTAACTGTTTTCACTGCATTCATCATGCAGTACTATGCTAAGGACCAATCTTGTCTGCCTGAAGCAAGAGGGGTGCCCTGCATGACCATACTGACTAATGTTGTGCCTTGGTGTAACACTTAGATAGACTTGCTACACCAGTCTCTAGTTTATGCTCCTGCACTTTTTATTTGTCAATCCACACTGTGCAGTTCTAGAAAACAACAACAAAAGCATTGAGCTAAGTAGTGGAACTTATGTAGTGAGTCTAACGCCTAGACTTGCTTTCCAAGTCCCTAGCTTTTGCTTACATTGAATTGAATTGAGGTGAATTGGTGTTGTTGTTCGCTTTATTACAGTAGTTACTTGCTAAGGAAAGAAAGCGAGTTGTAGTTTGGTCTCCAGGAATTCAATTCAATAGCGATATCTAACAAGTATGGTAAGTCTATGTGGTATATGTGTATGTAATTTTGCCGAGTATTAAGCGCACTTTGAAATTTTTTGGAGGAGGTTGCAACAACCCTCGTAACCCCCCACCTTAGCGATGCCCTGATAATGAAACTTGCAAACATTGCACTTTTTATACATA
>JACTAT010000004.1:2320707-2372819 GCA_014526335.1 Chrysaora quinquecirrha
TAATATTCCAGTTTGTTACTAACGTTACGTACGGGATAGCAGCAGTCTATGATTCAGGGATTCTTTGGGTAGTACAAAACTTCAAAATGACGATAAAAAACGGAAACACGGAGACATACTATTTCGGCTGACAATTCTTCATTTACGTCAGAAACAAGCCAAATCAATCCGCCTTATTCAATTGTTTCGACCTGTTTCTGACGTTAACTTATATTCTGAAGTCCTGTTCACGCTAAAAAAGTAGCCTGGGCTCGGTAAACATTTTACGATAACCTGGCCCTGTCCCAGGCAAGTGTGGACGCGTAAAACTTGGGCATTTGCCTTTGTGTTCTCAACATGGATCAAGTCCACCTCAGAACCATGGCCAAATTTTCCCGGGCCGAGCATGAGTTTCACGTTTTGAAGGTGTTGTGGCGTCGTAGTGTAATCCAGCTGACCCGTGGTGTCAACAGCTCAGTGTGGTCAGGGTTCGAGCCCAGCTACGGTAGCGTCACAGCCAGGGTCGAGGTCTCGATTAGTTAACCTACTACTGAGATCCTTGCGATTGGTGCTAAAACACCATTCCACCTTCACCTTCGTTTTCACAATAGTCTGGGCCAGGCCTAGGTTTTCAGATATCTTGGCTGAGCGTAAGCTAGATTTGGTGTTGTGAACAGGGCTTGAGGCTTTTAAGTGTGTCCAAATATTTATGAAGTCTTAAAAAAACTGCTTGTTTTGAGAAAAGGATACGACCCGAAGTCCTCTTTCCATAGGATTCACAATCATTAATCCGCGAGGAACATAAACAGATTCGTTTTGTTCATTTATGTAATGTGCCAACTTTTTCATGCACTGGAAATGTAATTAAAAAATACAATATAAGTGGAGCCAATAACTCATACCGAAGCAAATTTCAGAAACAAATGAAGAGTAATGCTGTGCTTTGCGGCTATCTTAGACCCCGTTGACACAATGCCGGTATGAGACGAATAAGGTACGAAACTATACCGTTTAGGCCTTGCGTCTACACTTTGATCCAACCTTTGCAATAAATAGGAAAGAAACCACATTTCTCAGAGCCCGATGATGGAAGACGGACCTCTCCCCAAACGTTGCCCAACTAAATATCATAGGCTTGTCATGATAAGTGGTGACTATCAAATTTCAGATGTTTCACAAAAAAGTGTAATCATTTGACCAGTGTCTTAAAAGGGCTTGAATCCTATAAAAATACAATGCATTTTTTAACTATGAAAGTCCAAAACCAAATAAAAACTTTCACTTACTTTGTCATAATGTGTATTGAAACAGGCGTAAATAAGATATGCTGTCAGGCATGCAAAGCATCCTTGTAAATATGCTCCAAAACCACCTTTTTCAGCATTATCAAATAAGCTATTTATCTTTTTTATTGTGGTATCAAAATGTGTTCTTGGAAGCTTCAAATAGAAAAGATGAAAAAATCATCAGGTAGTTGTACACAAGTCTGGCGGAGCCTGGCGTAGACCAATTGAATGGAGTTGATGTGTGGAAGGTGGAACTTAACAGAGATGATGCCGATGTGACACTAGAAATGGCATAATCATCTGGGCAAGGGGCACAGGCAAAGGGCAATTTGCTCCCTGGAACCTCGTGCATGTTTTGCTGGAATCACGATAGTTTTTATAGAAATCCCTTTGAAAAACATTTTTTTTAAAACTGGAATCTCTGATGCCTTTTCCAGGAGTGAAATGCCCCTCAATCCAAGGGGCATGTTATCAATATTTATAAAATTCTGCAGATGATCACCCTCTGATCTTGAAGAAATATGGGGTGGATCCATTGGAAATAAGAATAATTTGAAACTGTAATTTTTTATTGGCTTGGAAAGATTGGAAAGGTTGACAATCACACAATGGATTTGCATGGTTATCTATTGTTTCAAATCAATTCTTATATTGTTTTAACAATAGATTATTGTTTTAACAAAAGATGTATTGTTTTAACAATAGATGTATTGTTTTAACAATAGATATATTGTTGGACCGGGTTTTAAGGTAAAACATACTTTATAACATAGTGTCCCCAATGTTTTCGGCGATGATTGTAGTTTGCCGTCGGTTAGATGAGTTGAGGCTGCACGCAGGCTACTATCAATCCTATCAACTGGACATAAGCCTCTGCCTGGCTTAAGAAACGTCACGCGTTGAATCTTACAATTGCAATTTTCAGGATTTTGAAGTTAATAAGCCCGTTCGAAAAGAAAGTCCCTGCTTTGACTTGTGTGCAATATTCCAAAGCTGACGGATAATGTCTGCATTTTCTCAATTTGGTCAACATTATGCGAAATTCTCGGAAATTCTATGCAATTTTTTTACTTGAAAGCAGAATCAGGAAAAAGTTACTCTCACACGGTCATTGACCGGAGGAAGGTCAGTTAGAAGAAAGGAACATCCTTTGCCACACCCAAAACACGCCCATTTTTCATTGTTTAGCGAGGAAGGTGTTCAGCTACTGGTATTTTAGTCTGACAAAACATTTGTTGTTGAAAAGACCCTTTAAAAATGGCTCACCTGAAAAATGTTTAGAAAACTTTAACCTGATTAACTTTAAAAATCGATATTTCAAGAAACTTTACTACAACGGAAAAGCTTAAACAACTGGCTTAAATAAACTTGAAAAATTTTCCATCTTGGAGTACAGAAACCTCTTCCTATAATTCAGATCAGTAGTCCTAAAAATCTTTTCCTTATTTTAGAAAAGCTTCAGTTTTTGTGTATTTTTTCATTATAATCGAAATAATCTTGTCCTCTTCAATTTAAAATGATGGCGAGTGCTGTGAGCCACATTTGCCGAAACTTTAGCAAGATAATGGCTGCATGACCTCTGACTTTAAGATGAAAATATTTGATTAGGCCTCTGGCCACTTGGGGCCATTTTTTGCGACTACGCCATTAAAACTTTTTCGAACAAGGTATAGTTTAATGCAATAGCGATAAATCATGTTTGAAGGAAAGATTAATTTGGAAGAGCTGTATCGCTTCATGATAATTGTTCTGAATTAGAGAGTTTTCTTGTTGGTTCTGTGTAAGAACTCCAGTTTTGGGAGCTCTATACCCTATTTTTTAAAGAAAGCGTTCTGCATTTATGTGTTGTGAACAAGGAGAAAACAAGACCTGACGCTTTGAAGCCGCAAAACTGCGCAGGACCTTTTGGCGGGCATTTTGACCCACAATGCCCTATTCAGTTGATTGTTAATTTGCACGTGGTTCGTATTAGCAAATCGCATAACAACATTTTATCACCATGAGGGAAGAGGTTTGCCTATTGAAGCTGAAGGAAGAAGCAAGAACAGTCAAAAGTATGCAGTTTTTGATCAATTTGTATTGAGATATATATTTTTTGTGTATATTTATTTCTGTTTTGGAGAAATATGAAGCTTGGTTTTTTAAATTACGTTCCTATTAGAGTACAAGCAACGAAGACAACGTCGATATTAGTTGAGCAGCCTTTCGGCTTTCTGGCCTGGTGTTGCCAAGCAAAGGTCATGGCCTACCCCCTTCCCCGACTGAATTTGTTCCGGTCCCGTTTGAGTGGGGTATCTATGTATTTTGAGGGGAATAAAGGCTAATACCATCCTTGAAAAAGTACATGGATAGTTGGTATGAGGATCGTACAAATTTCCTTTCATGCAGTATAGCTAAGAGTTTCCCAGAAGTTTTATCCATGATACATGATTGATGACCATAATTTTTGTAGAAGAACAATTGCGTCCGAGGTGAAATTAAAATGCCATGTTGTCGTGACAGTGTTGGTCATGTCATGCCCTCCATATTTCACTCGCGTGATTATGTTTTTATTGTAAACATGTATTGTGATAAATTCCATTTACAGCAAAGACTTGATGAGAACTAGATCTCCAAAAATCCTGTAGGAATTGTGTGGCAATTTTTTAAGAGAGAAAGAAGAATATAACCCAAAAATTGCAGAACTGACTATTATTTACCCAAAATGCAGGAAGGTCTTGCCAAAAATTCTAGACCCACAAAGAAAACCCAAAAGTGATCAATGCTTTGCCCTCTTTGATAAAATTGTTAATATCATTGTATCCCTAAATTGAAGTCAAGGGTTGTGCCCCTTAATACAATTCGTAAATACCGGTGGATTCGCTTAATATGACGTCATGTTGCCAAATCTTCAATTCCCTAATTCATCTGATCTACCTGATTAATATATTTCTTTACTACAATTGTACCCCTAATTCAAGTCAAGGGTGATGCCCCATTAATATAATTCCTAAATACCCTTAGATTCCCTAATATAACATTATGTTCCCCATTCCTTGATTCCCTAATTCCCGTTCCTACTTTTATAGACTGAGAACCATTTAGGGTCGTTAACGTGAAATTGCTCGAAGGACATGGTCGAATGAATTGAAACGACGCAACAGTTGCAATTAAACAAAAATAAGTGTATTCACTCTATCATTCACGCAATTTGAAATCGAATTTCATTCCATAGATTTAATAAGACATAAATTCGCACTGACTTTGAATAAGTTGATCGTTTACTCAAGTCAACTGAAATGATGCAACAAAATCACGTAAACAAACAGTTTACTCCAGTCAATTGAGATGACGCAACCAAATCATGTAAACAAACATCCAAAGAACCGACAATACTCTGAAATAAATTCTTAATTCTCTTCTTACGTTCACTGTTTTGTTGCAATTGTGAAACAAAACAAATATAATAAAACTGGACAAACTATAAACGCTGTCATCATTTTCCAACAGCACTCGAACCTTTAGGAAATTATTCCTCATTCCTTGTTGATCCACAGATGGATGTGCCACGAAACACGGCGATCATTCTAGACGCTTCTAAACCTGTGACGCAGCACCGAAATGGATTTTACCCCGTGACCGGACGTACCCAACGATTGGTAACCGCATCGAGGTCAATTGTTCCCCAAGCGTGGCGACATGCCAACGGGGAGCTCGCGAGGCTCGTGCGTGCAATATTTTAGATGAGTAGGGGAATACGCTTGCTTTGTTCTCCTTTGTTTTCCATAACACATTAGACCAATATTGAATAGAATGGTCGGTATTTACCAGGCTGCCCCGCAGAGATCACCCCGCATAACGTATGTGCAGTACAGTGGTGGGTGTGCAGTACAGTGGTGGATGTTCAGTACAGTGGAGGGATACCATGAGTACAGTGGAGGGATACCATGAGTACAGTGGTGGATGTTCAGTACAGTGGAGGGATACCATGAGTACAGTGGAGGGATACCATGAGTACAGTGGTGGATGTTCAGTACAGTGGAGGGATACCATGAGTACAGTGGAGGGATACCATGAGTACGGTGGTGGATGTTCAGTACAGTGGAGGGATACCATGAGTTGCGTGGAGGGATACCATGAGTACAGTGGAGGGATACCATGAGTACAGTGGTGGATGTTCAGTACAGTGGAGGGATACCTGGAGTACAGTGGTGGATGTTCAGTACAGTGGAGGGATACCATGAGTTGGGTGGAGGATACCATCAGTACAGTGGAGGGATACCATGAGTACGGTGGTGGATGTTCAGTACAGTGGAGGGATACCATGAGTACAGTGGAGGGATACCATCAGTACAGGGGTGGATGTTCAGTACAGTGGAGGGATACCATCAGTACAGTGGTGGGCGTGCAACTCATTAGAGAAATTGCAACGGTGTTGTATGAACGGGAAGTATCTCTAAGCAGACAATGATGCGTTTTATGGGGCCTACATCTGTAAAAAACAGCTCTGCGCTAATTAATACAACTAGTTATTGATACCTGTCTCCCGACGCTCGCTGCTTTCTTATAGAGAGTCAGTTGCGTGAAATGCCAACTCTAGACAACCATGAAATATTGAACCATTCAAAAAGTGCTGCAAATTTCAATGAATCAAAGTCGAATTATATTTCTTTAGACAACACGATAAATACATAAATACCGTAAGAATACTACGAAACTCACCTATAGACCCAGGAATGGGTTATAGAAACTAAACAAAATGGCGGAACTGGCGGCTTCTTACTGCAAACCTAATCTAGAAATAGTAGCTATTCAAACAGCAAAATACTCGTATACAAACAAAAGTTGAGTTTACCAACAAAACGAAAATCGTATTATGATAAAAAGTATTAACCACGAAATATTGTTGTCAAATTAATAACTAGTTGTATTAATTAGCGCGACGTTTCAAAAAACGGAAGCCCAGAACACTCTTCTATTAAAAAAGCGTATGTTTAGAGCTGTTTTTTACAGATGTAGGCCCCACAAACCGCATCACTGTCTGCTTAGAGATACTTCCCGTTCATACAACACCGTTGCAATTTCTCTAATGAGTTGCACGCCCACCACTGTACTGATGGTATCCCTCCACTGTACTGAACATCCACCCCTGTACTGATGGTATCCCTCCACTGTACTCATGGTATCCCTCCACTGTACTGAACATCCACCACCGTACTGATGGTATCCCTCCACTGTACTGATGGTATCCCTCCACCCAACTCATGGTATCCCTCCACTGTACTGAACATCCACCACTGTACTCCAGGTATCCCTCCACTGTACTGAACATCCACCACTGTACTCATGGTATCCCTCCACTGTACTCATGGTATCCCTCCACGCAACTCATGGTATCCCTCCACTGTACTGAACATCCACCACCGTACTCATGGTATCCCTCCACTGTACTCATGGTATCCCTCCACTGTACTGAACATCCACCACTGTACTCATGGTATCCCTCCACTGTACTCATGGTATCCCTCCACTGTACTGAACATCCACCACTGTACTCATGGTATCCCTCCACTGTACTCATGGTATCCCTCCACTGTACTGAACATCCACCACTGTACTGCACACCCACCACTGTACTGCACATACGTTATGTATGCCAGTTCTAAGCACAGCTCCAGTGAATGCAAGCAAATGCATATTAAGTATATAAACAAGTAGAAACTAGTTTGGTTTGGTTTATAAAAATGTTGTAAGCGGTTACCCATATTTGTACCAATTTTCGGAAAATTAAGACCCATGTTTATACCAAAATCATGAAAAACGATACCTTTTGGGCGGCACGTCCCCAGTACCCAAAGTATATTAAAAACTCCCCCGGGGCCCGACCATGCCTCGTTTTTCTAGGTAGTGGTTACTTTAAACCCATCTTTAAGACACCACACCCTGAATATGGTACACTTCTACTAAGAACATTCAGCAGGCTGTAATAAAAACTTAGGTTGTGGAAATCTATTCATATCCATATCCCTTTGAAAAGAATATTGTCATGACCCTAATTTTCTATTTTCTTTTTTCGTTGCAGAAAACTAGACAAACCACTATTACGGAAATATTATTGCAAAGATATACAAATCAAAGTTGATATAAAGAAATGTTGTTTACATTTCGTGGGTAGCACTGCGCGTGGCTCTTTTTGTAATTTGTAACTGCTCCGGTATGTTGTCCAATGCACAGGATATATCGCATCGTAGATATGACACGCTGGGTACTGAGGAGGGACGGGCATTTCACTCTACAAAAAGGCTTTCTTGCTTCTTCTTCAAACAAAGGGATTTCCAAGGGATTTCCGTGGGATCAATAGAATTTTGAAGGCATGTAGCTACACGATTCCAAACGAGTGAATTGCCCCAAGGTTCCCGCCACATTTTCGAAAATACCAGTGGGGTGATGTTGAGGGGTGGGGGAAAGGGTGTCAAGGAAACAATGCTAAACTGCAAGCAGTAAACAGCAAACAGCAAAGAGATATGATCGTAATGAAGTTTGCTGCATTTTGATAGAACAATCTTTTTTGATTAATCAAGTTATTTCCCGTGCAGAAGGAAATACGTGCTGGATAAATTCAATTAACCTATTCTATTTGAATTATTCAGATTTCGAATTCAATACGATAGTCTTTTTTACAGGTCAGCTAGCTGTCATTGTTGCCAACATACAGTAATTTTTTGAGATACCATGCACCTAATGCCTTAGAGCAAGGGGCGATTCACTCCTTCAAAATCTCGTACATCCTTGCTTGAAAACCTATTGTTTTTGAGGAAATCTCCTGCAAATCGCTTTTTGTTGTTGAAATCTCGTACTCCTATACACGTTTTTTTATAAGGAACCTTAACTCTGAGCTGAGGCTGGAGTTCCTTATATTGTTCCTTGTCGTGAGATATGTTTGAATACTAATTTTTACAGCAAATTCATATAAACTCGCTTCATTTTATAACTTTAAATATAAATGGAGTCTTTTTTGGAAGAACGATGGGAAATACATTGTTATTCTGCTATTTTTTGCACAAATCGTCTTGTTCTTGAAAACAATTATTCTTAGTTTTTCATTCGAGCCATGGCAGTTCCTTAAAGTTCCTTAATTTTTTGGGAATTTTCAGCCTCGAGTTCCTTATAAAGGTGTTCCTTATAAAAAACGTGTATTTGAAGATGAAATGCCCCTCATCTTAGAGCTGATATTCGAAAGGTACTTTTGCTTCTATATAAAATGATTGATAAAACGAAAACCTAAGGACTCAGAATATGGCAAAATGGTTATCAACGTCTTACTTAAGGCGTTGCCAAATGCCAAATGATCAAACATTATTCGTCAAACATTTGAAATTTGCTTGTGAAACAAATGTTGTCCCGTTTGGCCACTCGCAAAACATTGCTTGCCAAAGAGTTTTTCTCGTCTGACAAGCAGAAAATGTTTTTGAAGTTTTTTATTATTTTTGATTGTCAAGAATGGTAAGAAACGTAGCCAAACGGTCAAACATTGCTTTAAACAGATTGAAAATGTTTGACCAACAATGTTTGATCTGATCTCTGTTTTTGTAATGTTCTGAAAAAATTTTGTGGGGATGTATCTAGTCTTCGAGAGTGTTACATCAAATTGTCGAAATCAATAGCTAAAGATGGAGAACTTTTCAAAGTTGGCTTTTTCCAGAGCTTCAAGACCATTTTCAAATCAAAGGCCTGAACTGTTCACTTCATTTTGCCATGCTCAAATGCAAATCCTAACGCTTTACTTTTGCTTTGCTTATATCGGCTTGTACCAACCATAATTGAAAGTAAGTTATGGACAACATCACTTGAATTGCTAAAATCAAGGCCGGTCAAGGCCAGGAAGCGAGCGAAAACAAGCACATGGCAATTCTTGACTCGTATGGACGGACGACCGCTGAAAACGGATCTTTTCTCAGGAGTATACCATCTGATAGAGGCAATTCACGATACCGTCGTGTTCGACAATGAAATGTTATATATTCATAAACAATCTAGTCAAAGATAAGACATGTCCGCGTGCGCTTCTTCAGCCACACGACCGCCGAACATCTCATTTCTAAATCGAGTGAATATTTATCGCAATGTGAAAGCTAGCGTAAAGTCAAAATGTTATGCTCAAAAGATCACAAAATGTGACGCCTTCCTGATTTCTCAGAGCAGGCATTGTTTGGAATACAGCTGGAAATCAACACGGGAAATTGACTGCAACGAAGCGCGCAAAATTTATATAGGGCAATCGACAACAGAGGAGCGGGAAATGGTGCTCCCCTGAGGCAGTAAAAAACAAAAATTGTACATTTTTTACAAATTTGTATTTGATGGGTACTTAACTTGAACGAACACGCGAGGTTTACAGATGCTATAAAATAAACTTCATTGACAATGTACAAAAGAGCCAACATTAAAATATACAGTACGGCACCAACTCACCGAATTGTAAAATCGGATCCGTTCCACTTTATGGTTGCTGTCAGTGTACATCAGTTAGTTGACGACTGAGTGATTTTGTAACGCGTGACTATTTTAGAGCACCAAGAACAATAGACTCTGGACAATTCTGGCAGTGTTGTTAGGCGCAATTAGATAGATCTTTTGATGAAGTCCTCTTGCAATTATTCTGGAATTTGCGCTTTGAAATTTGTGGTTGTCATTTTGGAGCTCAGTCATCCAATTCGACGGGTCTTTTATTTCTAACAGAATGGATTTAAAAATATCATTGTTCCTCTAATACTGATTTGACGTCCTATATCTTACACGCTTGAAAAGAGCCGCAAGGGGTCCGGGACGAGAATCCTCTTTGAAACAAAAGCTTCACGCAAAAAAACTGCGATGTGATCTCTAACTGCTTTTCTGTTTTCTGATACCCAGGCCTCCTACAGCCTTCACTCAATAAAAGCTACTTGGATACGTGAGTTGACTTTTCATTTCAAATGATGGTTGGCGTGTTGATTTATATCTATAAACAAATAATTGTTTTAAAGAAGGTCACGTTCGTGGCAATAATGAATTTGTGTAAATTTCTATGGAAAACAATTTTGAAAGAGTGGCGTGCATCTTTTTAGATTCACAAAAACGAAAACCCTTCCTGTTCCTGCTTCAACTAAAATAAAATTACTGTCTCATTCTTTATCAATGTGTATAGCACGCCAATATTTTTTCTTGTATAATTACAATACAATTACCATTCATATTGTTTCCATGCAGAATTTAATAACCGAGCAGTTTAAGGTGACACGGTATGTTAGGTAACACTATGTTGGAAAGGGGACAGGGTCTTTGGTCCCCCTTTCTAAAACAACAATAAAACGCCAAGCAAGTCAAGGTCCCCGGGGGAGATACTCGTATGTTTTGACATAGGGGGACGTGCCGCCCAACAGGGTATCGTTTTCAGATTTTCATTCCATTACCGGGTATCACTTTTCTTCTTATGACAGGGTGACAGGGTTTTGCTTTTCTTGGTTTGACTCTGCAACAGATCGATGTTGTGTAATTCAGACCAAACTGTATGGATAGACAAATTTGTATTTCTGAGAAAGTTCCCTTTCAAGACAACGACGTTGCAAAACGCACGGTTCATTCTAGCATCTTCAGAAACCTCTTCTATTAGTTTTCCGAGTCATTATTTGAAAGGAAACTCCCGTACAGGATACCATTTTTAGAAAGCGACCACAAGACAGGGTAGCTTTTTTTTAACTCGACTCCAGGACCGGGTGACTTTGACGCTTTTCTGGTGGCACGTCCCCATATGTCAGAAAGTCAAGTCCCCCCCCCCCCGGGTAATGGTCCTTTAAAAGAGGTGCTGCACAAGCTAGGAGTATAATTATGATTCTGTATATGAATGAAGTATTAATTAGCGTTGAAGTACCATAAGTAAAGAAATTAAAGTCTAAACATAACAAGGTAACAAAGAAAGTATAAGCTATAATAAAAACATTAAACATTGTGAAAGTATAACATTTACGCGGTTTAGTGTTTTCTTTAGATAAGAAAGTTGTATATCAGAAAGAAATACCAAACTGCTGAAGAAGTTAAGAAACGATAACGCGTACTCCTATAGTAGAAGGTGCTGTGCGGTCGTGGTGTAATCCAGCTGACTCGTGGTGTCAGAAGCTCAGTGTGGACAGCGTTCGAGCCCAGCCACGGTAGCGTCACAGCCAGGGTCGAGGTTTCGATTAGTTAACCTACTATTGAGATCCTAGCGACTGGCGCTAAAACACCATTTCACCTTCACGTTCACCTGTGTATGCTAAAAATTAATGCGTTTAAACAACCATCAGCTCGTGGGATACAGCAGGAAACTAAACTGTAGCGAAAGGTATAAGCGCAGAAAGGTGTAAGCACAAGAATTTGAAGTATTGAGCATTACTAAGTCTACAGCAATACGGGGGTCGGGGTATTTTGTAGAATAATGCATAATGCATAAAGCTCAGTACAAATTCCCAAGTATAAAAGTATCAATACAAAGGTTGGAGCCTTTTCCCATTGGACTCTTTCGAGGAGGGCTTATTGGCAAAATGAATTCTAAGTTGGGGTCTTATTCGACGGGGATTAATTCAAGAGGTGGGGCTCAATCGAGGATTTACAGTAGCAATCGCTTTCTTCTGCTATGACGCATACAAAAAACCACTAAAGGGTCAATAATTACGTCACAAACAGATTTAACAATATCTAATGAGAAAAAGTGATCTTGTGAATCAGCTGATCCAAGCAGCTTCTCGCAAAGCTCTGCTTTAATCTTATGAAAATAGGCAACCTAATGTCATTTAGATTCCTTTAACTTTACTCAAGTGGGAGGTTGCCACACAGGCTACAAAAATACAAACTTAATAACGTCTGCCCAGTAAAGTAATAGATTATAACGGCTAAAGGCTACCACCCATAAAAGCAAAGCTAATGGAAGACACCGCTTGGGGGCGGGGTGGTTAGACAAGAGATAATATAATTCATCGTTGACGTTAGCAGTGATAGCTGATTGGCTAGAAATTACTTCTTGGCGAATGATTGCTTAAGGTTAAGAGGAAGGGAAGAGGAATAATCTTATAAGTTTAAGGCTTAAGGTTAAGTTAAAATTTCAATTTCAATTTCAATTTCATATATTCAACACCCGATTAGGGTCTAGTAGTTAACAAAATTACCGTTAAGTTACAGGATGTGATTCGAGTTGATTGGTTGTTGATTCGATCAAATTGGGATACATGCAGTAATGAGTATTTGCAAGGTTCTAAACACAACGAGAAGAGGCTTTCAAACCATCGAAATTTAAATTTTGACCAATCAAATAACTCGATTTGTTTGACTGACCAATCAGAACGCAACGTTTGTTAAACTGGTTTTAGTCTGGCTTCCAGACCGAACGCGCCCCCGTCGTGTCTCCGACGAGAAGGCGATGATCATGCTCCTATATCATCGAAAGCGTACCAGCGTAAGCGAAACCGGGCTTTAACTTGCTGTAATACCGCATTGACACTGCAAGTGAAGACAATTTAAATAAAACCAAATTAGCAAATCTTGGTTTACTGATTGGTCGATTCCTGAAGTCGAATTGTTTTGATTGGTGGAAATTCAACGAGATTTAAATAAAGCTGGTTAGAACGTTCTGATTTGCCAGTCCAACAAATCGAATCATTTGATTGGTCAAAATATAAATTTCGATGGTTTGAAAACCTCTTCTCATTGTATTTAGAACCTCGCAAATACTGCTTTCACAAGCACACGTTTCATTTAAAGCCAGGTTAAATTTCCACAAGCCAGCTCAATTTGGTTCGTTGGAATGAACAATAAGAACCAAATATTTGTTAAACGGGCCTATTTTAAACTGGTTAAGACGCAGTGTGAAAGTGGTAGTGTTTATAAAGCACTCTACGAGAGAAAGGAATACGGCAGGAATTCTTATATTTTGTTGATCAAACAAGAACTTTGAGAAATTAGCACCTCGCTGTTTACTTTTTCTTTTTGGTCACTTCTTTCTATCCAGCAGCCAGGAATAGTGCCGGTGTTCTCTTTAGGTTTGAAAAGTATAAATATCTCCCCACTTTAAGCATCAGTATTGCGCAGTTAAGCAGCGTCTTCGTAATTAAACCTATGGATCGGTACAGTAATGTGGGAACTCCATCACAAAAGCCACTGACTGAGCAATTATCAAGGCTTTTGTCAGAGTGACCAATCAGACAGGTCGAAATGGAACGTCAAACCAAAATTTCAAGACAAAACAGCTTAAAAAGGATACATTTATAAGCAGTGTACGTATTCACTATCACTCCAAATCGTGCTATAAATTAATTGAATATTTACAAGAAATAATACAAATAATAATTCAAAAAATATACTGCAATAAAAAATAAATCAAAGGGGGAGGGAAGGGATTGCACGACATATGCATTTAGAGGTAGCTATGTAAGTACACGCTTTTTTTTATAAGGAACCTACCTCAAGGCCTAGTTCTTAAAGTTCCTTATTTTTGGACCTCTTTTGAGGCAATTGTAGTTCCAAAAGTTCCTTAATAGTTCCTTAATTTTAACTGCACATACAGTGGTCTTAACAATAAAAGAGAGACATTTGCATGTGAGGAAAGCCCGAGACTACTCAAAGAAACATCGGATACATGCTTAACGTACAATTTATGTGACTTTCGACTGGAAATGAATGGAACCGGCTTTCTAATTCTTGATTATTTGCAGTGATAGATGTATTCAACATTCATAAGTTCCTTAATGATTTTCTCTTTAGTAGTATAAGTTCTTTAAATTTTCGGGCCATCTACATGTAGGTTCCTTATAAAGTGGTTCCTTATAAAAAAAAAGCGTGTAGGTTCAACCACTCTGTTAATACTTGAGCAGTAAAGCCAACCTTCTGAAAAAGGGCGATCGAGAAGGGTCTTTTAAAACCTTAAAATAGGCGCACGAGATGTTTTAAAACAAAAGGATTTTATGGGATTTTCACCAAAACGATTTCGATTTCCAGCACATCTATACGAGATTCCTTCCAATCGAGTGATTCGCCCCTCGGAAGTAGTCGCCTCAAAAACGCGAACATACACAGCTCTTTCCAACATGGAGAGTAAGACCAGTAAAAAGGCATCCTAAATAACGAAAAATTCCTCCAATCCAACTCAAAATTAACAGGAAAGCCTAAATTGATACATGAAACGGTCATGTTTCATTGCCTAGACATGGCAAAGGCAAAACTATTTCTAAAAACTTCAAACGAGAGCACAAAGTTTGACAGCTTAATGCCTCGTAAGTCGCAATCCTGAATTATTGGAAGCCGATAATTCTATGTGACATTTTATGATGGCGTGAGAATAGCTTCATTAGGACATTGTTAAGACCCTACCTTCTTAAGAGGTGAATCTGCTATATTTACTATGTATAAAAAGTGCAATGTTTGCAAGTTTCATTATCAGGGCATCGCTAAGGTGGGGGGTTACGAGGGTTGTTGCAACCTCCTCCAAAAAATTTCAAAGTGCGCTTAATACTCGGCAAAATTACATACACATATACCACATAGACTTACCATACTTGTTAGATATCGCTATTGAATTGAATTCCTGGAGACCAAACTACAACTCGCTTTCTTTCCTTAGCAAGTAACTACTGTAATAAAGCGAACAACAACACCAATTCACCTCAATTCAATTCAATGTAAGCAAAAGCTAGGGACTTGGAAAGCAAGTCTAGGCGTTAGACTCACTACATAAGTTCCACTACTTAGCTCAATGCTTTTGTTGTTGTTTTCTAGAACTGCACAGTGTGGATTGACAAATAAAAGTGCAGGAGCATAAACTAGAGACTGGTGTAGCAAGTCTATCTAAGTGTTACACCAAGGCACAACATTAGTCAGTATGGTCATGCAGGGCACCCCTCTTGCTTCAGGCAGACAAGATTGGTCCTTAGCATAGTACTGCATGATGAATGCAGTGAAAACAGTTAATGTTGATAAATATACATGATTATACCTTTGAATGAATAATCCTTTGATCAAATTTTAGATAACCTGTTTATGAATATTTTGATCTTTCTTCTGACTGCTTCTTTTTATAAAAACATTCTTCGTGAAACATTTTATTATTTTCACCAATCCAGCAACCAGAAAACTCTCCCGAAACTTGACTTTCAATGATAACATTGAAGCAATAAGAGCATCTGGGACCAGCATACTTTTCATAACACTCAATGTGGTATTTCTTTCCTTCATAGACTATGAATTGACCAGAAAATCTTCTGTCAGGGTCTATCTTTGATAGAGGAAAACCACAATGGGCACATCTTGGGCCTCTTGTTTTCACATAGCAATCATAATGATAGTCCTGTAAAATGAAGAACAACAATGTATTAAACTTGCTTTTTTGCATATGGAAGAAACAAGGACTACTAAGCATGCACCAATGTCCCCAATTGTCCGTCAGGTCTGGAACCCCCAAACCTTTCATGACAACACCAACTCCAAGGTGAAGGTGAAATGGTGTTTTAGCACCAGTTGCTAGGATCTTAGTAGTAGGTTAACTAATTGAGACCTCGACATGTGACACTACCGTGGCTGGGCTCAAACCCTGACCACACTGAGCTTCTGACACCACGAATCAGCTGGATTACACCGCGAGACCACAGCACCTTCTAAAGAAATGTCTTTTTCTTTAAGCGCTCTTAGGGTGATTAATCTAAAGCTATGGCTAAACTAGGAGACTTGTTGCACTTGCGCATGACACTGTATTTGGTGTGTCTCCCAGGGTGGCTAAACATGCGTGTGACAAGTGAGCAACATTCCCCCTGAGTCAAATGCATGTTGCGGAAATAAAAAATGTTCCTGTTGCTCTGCTGTCTGTTGCTACAAATTTTGTTGTGTGTGCGCTACAAAGTTTCCAAGGTGGCTAAACTGGGAGACACCGAGGGGACATCAATGCCACATGCGATGGCTGCTAGTTTAGCCAGTTTCATACCCTGATTCCTTCTTTGACAACTTTATTGAAAGGGCCTGCCTTTTCATGCACATGAATTTCATCAAAACAAGAAGAACACCGCAGCTCTTCAGCTTGCTTGCGGACATGTTGTTCATCCAATTTGAAGAAATCTGCTGGACTGTCTTTTTCCCAGGATTTCATTTCGTTTTCAAGGCAGACTCTACTATAAGGAGGAGGTTTTGAAACGAGATACTTGTCACTACTCTTAGGGTTATTCTTGTTATCTTTATAACATAGTGTCCCCAATGTTTTCGGCGATGATTGTAGTTTTGCCACACCCAAAACACGCCCGTTTTTCATTGTTTAGCGAGGAAGGTGTTCAGCTACAGGTATGTTTGTCTGACAAAACATTTTTTGTTGAAAAAGACCCTTTAAAAATGGCTCACCTGAAAAATGTTTAGAAAACTTTAACCCTGATTAACTTTGTAAATATCGATATTTCAAGAAAACTTTTACTACAACGGAAAAGCTTAAACAACTGGGCTTCAAATAAACTTGAAAAATTTTCCATCTTGGAGTACAGAAACCCCTCTTTCCTATAATTTCAGATCAGTAGTCCTAAAAATCTTTTCCTTGGTTTTTGAAGCAAAGCTTCTCAGTTTTTGTGTATTTTTTCATTATAATCGAAATAATCTTGTCCTCTTCAATTTAAAATGATGGCGAGTGCTGTGAGCCACATTTGCCGAAACTTTAGCAAGATAATGGCTGCATGACCTCTGACTTTAAGATGAAAATATTTGATTAGGCCTCTGGCCACTTGGCGGCCATTTTAAGCGACTACGCCATCCAAACTTTTTCGAACGGTAGTGTAGTTTAATGCAATAGCGATAAATCATGTTTGAAGGAAAGATTAATTTGGAAGAGCTGTATCGCTTCATGATAATTGTTCTGAATTAGAGAGTTTTCTTGTTGGTTCTGTGTAAGAACTCCAGTTTTGGGAGCTCTATACCCTATTTTTTAGAAGAAAGCGTTCTGCATTTATGTGTTGTGAACAAGGAGAAAACAAGACCTGACGCTTTGAAGCCGCGGTAACTGCGCAGGACCTTTTGGCGGGCATTTTGACCCACAATGCCCTATTCAGTTGATTGTTAATTTGCACGTGGTTCGTATTAGCAAATCGCATAACAACATTTTATCACCATGAGGGAAGAGGTTTGCCTATTGAAGCTGAAGGAAGAAGCAAGAACAGTCAAAAGTATGCAGTTTTTGATCAATTTGTATTGAGATATATATTTTTTGTGTATATTTATTTCTGTTTTGGAGAAATATGAAGCTTGGTTTTTTAAATTACGTTCCTATTAGAGTACAAGCAACGAAGACAACGTCGATATTAGTTGAGCAGCCTTTCGGCTTTCTGGCCTGGTGTTGCCAAGCAAAGGTCATGGCCTACCCCCTTCCCCGACTGAATTTGTTCCGGTCCCGTTTGAGTGGGGTATCTATGTATTTTGAGGGGAATAAAGGCTAATACCATCCTTGAAAAAGTACATGGATAGTTGGTATGAGGATCGTACAAATTTCCTTTCATGCAGTATAGCTAAGAGTTTCCCAGAAGTTTTATCCATGATACATGATTGATGACCATAATTTTTGTAGAAGAACAATTGCGTCCGAGGTGAAATTAAAATGCCATGTTGTCGTGACAGTGTTGGTCATGTCATGCCCTCCATATTTCACTCGCGTGATTATGTTTTTATTGTAAACATGTATTGTGATAAATTCCATTTACAGCAAAGACTTGAGAACTAGATCTCCAAAAATCCTGTAGGATAAATTGTTAATATCATTGTATCCCTAAATTGAAGTCAAGGGTTGTGCCCCTTAATACAATTCGTAAATACCGGTGGATTCGCTTAATATGACGTCATGTTGCCAAATCTTCAATTCCCTAATTCATCTGATCTACCCGATTAATATATTTCTTTACTACAATTGTACCCCCTAATTCAAGTCAAGGGGTGATGCCCCATTAATATAATTCCTAAATACCCTTAGATTCCCTAATATAACATTATGTTCCCATTCCTTGATTCCCTAATTCCCGTTCCTACTTTTATAGACTGAGAACCATTTAGGGTCGTTAACGTGAAATTGCTCGAAGGACATGGTCGAATGAATTGAAACGACGCAACAGTTGCAATTAAACAAAAAATAAGTGTATTCACTCTATCATTCACGCAATTTGAAATCGAATTTCATTCCATAGATTTAATAAGACATAAATTCGCACTGACTTTGAATAAGTTGATCGTTTACTCAAGTCAACTGAAATGATGCAACAAAATCACGTAAACAAACAGTTTACTCCAGTCAATTGAGATGACGCAACCAAATCATGTAAACAAACATCCAAAGAACCGACAATACTCTGAAATAAATTCTTAATTCTCTTCTTACGTTCACTGTTTTGTTGCAATTGTGAAACAAAACAAATATAATAAAACTGGACAAACTATAAACGCTGTCATCATTTTCCAACAGCACTCGAACCTTTAGGAAATTATTCCTCATTCCTTGTTGATCCACAGATGGATGTGCCACGAAACACGGCGATCATTCTAGACGCTTCTAAACCTGTGACGCAGCACCGAAATGGATTTTACCCCGTGACCGGACGTACCCAACGATTGGTAACCGCATCGAGGTCAATTGTTCCCCAAGCGTGGCGACATGCCAACGGGGAGCTCGCGAGGCTCGTGCGTGCAATATTTTAGATGAGTAGGGGAATACGCTTGCTTTGTTCTCCTTTGTTTTCCATAACACATTAGACCAATATTGAATAGAATGGTCGGTATTTACCAGGCTGCCCCCGCAGAGGAAGCAGCCTGCCCCAAATGAGGAGATGATGACAAGGTAGCAAGTCGGTCGGTCGACAACTCCAGGCAGTTGCAGAGCTGGGGACTGGCCGAACTCCGGATCGAACTCTTACAAGAAACCGCCCTCGCCAGCTCATTAGCATTCTACTACATTAGTATAGAGATTTTGATACATATTTTATATCTATCAGAATAAATTGTTCAAGAATATTGAGGCCAGCCTCAAAGCTCATCAAAATTATAATTTTCTCTTTATCTGACTCTCTCTAGCAATTTTTACAGTTGATTTACTGTTTTTCTGCTTCCTCATTCGAAAAGTCACCCCGCATAACGTATGTGCAGTACAGTGGTGGGTGTGCAGTACAGTGGTGGATGTTCAGTACAGTGGAGGGATACCATGAGTACAGTGGAGGGATACCATGAGTACAGTGGTGGATGTTCAGTACAGTGGAGGGATACCATGAGTACAGTGGAGGGATACCATGAGTACAGTGGTGGATGTTCAGTACAGTGGAGGGATACCATGAGTACAGTGGAGGGATACCATGAGTACGGTGGTGGATGTTCAGTACAGTGGAGGGATACCATGAGTTGCGTGGAGGGATACCATGAGTACAGTGGAGGGATACCATGAGTACAGTGGTGGATGTTCAGTACAGTGGAGGGATACCTGGAGTACAGTGGTGGATGTTCAGTACAGTGGAGGGATACCATGAGTTGGGTGGAGGGATACCATCAGTACAGTGGAGGGATACCATGAGTACGGTGGTGGATGTTCAGTACAGTGGAGGGATACCATGAGTACAGTGGAGGGATACCATCAGTACAGGGGTGGATGTTCAGTACAGTGGAGGGATACCATCAGTACAGTGGTGGGCGTGCAACTCATTAGAGAAATTGCAACGGTGTTGTATGAACGGGAAGTATCTCTAAGCAGACAATGATGCGTTTTATGGGGCCTACATCTGTAAAAACAGCTCTGCGCTAATTAATACAACTAGTTATTGATACCTGTCTCCGACGCTCGCTGCTTTCTTATAGAGAGTCAGTTGCGTGAAATGCCAACTCTAGACAACCATGAAATATTGAACCATTCAAAAGTGCTGCAAATTTCAATGAATCAAAGTCGAATTATATTTCTTTAGACAACACGATAAATACATAAATACCGTAAGAATACTACGAAACTCACCTATAGACCCAGGAATGGGTTATAGAAACTAAACAAAATGGCGGAACTGGCGGCTTCTTACTGCAAACCTAATCTAGAAATAGTAGCTATTCAAACAGCAAAATACTCGTATACAAACAAAAGTTGAGTTTACCAACAAAACGAAAATCGTATTATGATAAAAAGTATTAACCACGAAATATTGTTGTCAAATTAATAACTAGTTGTATTAATTAGCGCGACGTTTCAAAAAACGGAAGCCCAGAACACTCTTCTATTAAAAAAGCGTATGTTTAGAGCTGTTTTTTACAGATGTAGGCCCCACAAACCGCATCACTGTCTGCTTAGAGATACTTCCCGTTCATACAACACCGTTGCAATTTCTCTAATGAGTTGCACGCCCACCACTGTACTGATGGTATCCCTCCACTGTACTGAACATCCACCCCTGTACTGATGGTATCCCTCCACTGTACTGAACATCCACCCCTGTACTGATGGTATCCCTCCACTGTACTCATGGTATCCCTCCACTGTACTGAACATCCACCACCGTACTGATGGTATCCCTCCACTGTACTGATGGTATCCCTCCACCCAACTCATGGTATCCCTCCACTGTACTGAACATCCACCACTGTACTCCAGGTATCCCTCCACTGTACTGAACATCCACCACTGTACTCATGGTATCCCTCCACTGTACTCATGGTATCCCTCCACGCAACTCATGGTATCCCTCCACTGTACTGAACATCCACCACCGTACTCATGGTATCCCTCCACTGTACTCATGGTATCCCTCCACTGTACTGAACATCCACCACTGTACTCATGGTATCCCTCCACTGTACTCATGGTATCCCTCCACTGTACTGAACATCCACCACTGTACTCATGGTATCCCTCCACTGTACTCATGGTATCCCTCCACTGTACTGAACATCCACCACTGTACTGCACACCCACCACTGTACTGCACATACGTTATGCGGGGTGAAAGTGTTACTGTCATGTGCAGATTGCCTACATTGCTCAAAGTTCGGTTACACGTTTTTTTTATAAGAAAGTGGTTTATAAGAAAGTAGTGCTCAACATCTTAAAAAGTTAAGAAAGTTCAATACTGGATTCTTGAAACTGTTTCGTAAGTTCTGTTTCATACTTTCACTCCTAATGTTCTGTGTGTTATTTTTGCTCTTCTGTTCAGTCGCTCATCTTGCTATTAAACGAGTCTAATGATTATTTTCTTTGAAAAACGTGGTATTTGTGCAATGTATACAGTGCCTTAAACTGTGCATTCTTATAAATACTGTATTCCAAAATTTTTGCCAAGCAAGTCACAAGAAAGTTATGGTACTGAAAACATGAAATATCTAAAAAAAAGTTTCAATACTGGCCCAAAAAAAACTTTCTTATAAACAAAAACGTGTATGCCAGTTCTAAGCACAGCCCCATTGAATGCAAGAAAATGCATGTTAAGAATATAAGAAAAGTAGAAACTAGTTTGGTTTGGTTTATAAAAATGTTGTATGCGGCTACCCATATTTGTACCAATCTTCAGAAAATTAAGACCCAAGTTCATACCAAAATCTTTTGGGCGGCACGTCCCCAGTACCGAAAATATATTAAAAACTCCCCCGGGGCCCGACCATACCTCGTTTTTCTAGGTAGTGGTTACTTTAAACCCATCTTTAAGACACTACACCCTGAATAGGGTACACGTCTACTAAGAAAATTCAGCAGGCTGTAATAAAAACTTAGGTTGTGGAAATCTATTCATACCCCATATCCCTTTAAAAAACATATTGTCATGACCCTAATTTTTATTTTCTTTTTCGTTGCAGAAAACTAGACAAACCACTATTACGGAAATAATATTGCAAAGATATACAAATCAAAGTTGATATAAAGAAGTATTGTTTACATTTCGTGGGTAGCACTGCGCGTGACTCTTTTTGTAATTTGTAACTGCTCCGGTATGTTGTCCAATGCACAGGATATATCGCATCGTAGATATGACACGCTGGGTACTGAGGAAGGACGGGCATTTCACTCTACAAAAGGCTTTCCTGCTTCTTCTTCAAACAAAGGGATTTCCAAGGGATTTCCGTGGGATCAATAGAATTAAGGCCTGTAGCTACGCGACTCGAAACGAGTGAATTGTCCTAAGGTTCCCGCCACATTTTCGAAAATACCACTGGGGTGATGTTGAGGGGTGGGGGAAAGGGTGTCAAGGAAACAATGCTAAACTGCAAGCAGTAAACAGCAAACAGCAAAGAGATATGATCGTAATGAAGTTTGCAGCATTTTGATAGAACAATCTTTTTTGATTAATCAAGTTATTTCCCGTGCAGAAGGAAATACGTGCTGGATAAATTCAATTAACCTGTTCTATTTGAATTATTCAGATTTCGAATTCAATACGGTAGTCCTTTTTTACAGGTCAGCTAGCTATTATTGTTGCCAGCATACAGTAATTTTTTGAGATACCAACACCTTATGCCTTAGAGCGAGGGGCGATTCACTACTTCCAATTTCGTCCACCCTTGCTCGTAAACATATTGTTTCTGAGGAAATCTTGTAGAAATTGTTATTTTTTGTTGAAAACTCGTACTCCTACAAGCTTTTTTTTATAAGTAACCTACCTCAAGGCCTAGTTCTTAAAGTTCCTTATTTTTGGGCCTCTTGAGGCAATTGTAGTTCCAAAAGTTCTTGAATAGTTCCTTAATTTTAACTGCACATACAGTGGCCTTAACAATAAAGGAGAGACATTTGCATGTGAGCAAAGCACGAGACTACTCAAAGAAGCATTGGATACATGCTTAACGTACAATTTGTGTGATCTTCGACTGCAAAAGAATGGAACCGGCTTTCTAATTCTTAATTATTTGCAGTGATAAAAGTATTCAACATTCAAAAGTTCCTTAATGATTTTCTTTTAGTAGTATAAGTTCTTTAAATTTTCGGGCCTTCTACATGGAGGTTCCTTATAAAGTGGTTCTTTATAAAAAAAAGCGTGTATATTTGAAGATGAAATGCCTCTCGCCTTAGAACAGATATTCAAAAGGTGCTTTAAAGGTGCTTTTGCTTCCATATAAAATGCACTCTTCTTTTTATAAGAATACTATAAATTTTGCCCAGCCTCAATATTCTTAAGAAATTTTCGCTTTGAGCCTGAAAATATTCTTAAAGTATTCTTATTTTTTCAAACATGATATGGTTTCAGGGGAACATAGTTAAAAGAAAAATTATGAGTAAATGGCGGAGCGAAAGAAAAATTCAACTATTATAACAATAAGAATGTTGTTTAACAATCATGAAGTTTCGTTTTAACATTGCAAAACAGGCAACTGCTGAAAAATGAGGCACAAATATGCGAGCTGAGGCTGAGCATATTCTTACAATATTCTTAAAAATTGGATGATTCTGAGCCTCAATATTCTTATAAACTTTATTCTTATAAAAAAAAAGAGTGTGGTAAAACGAAAACCTATACCATCAGAATATGACAAAATGGTTATTAACATGTTACTAAAGGCGTTGCCAAATGCTAAATGATCAAACATTGCTCGTCAAACATTTGAAATTTTCTTACGTATGAAACAAGTGTTGTCCCGTTTGGCCACACGCAAAACATTGATTGTCAAAGAGTATTTCTCGTCTAACAAGCAGAAATGTTTTTGAAGTTCGTATTAAACGGTCAAACATTGCTTGCTAAAGTAAAAGTAGATTGCAAATGTTTGACCAACAATGTATTTCCTCAATGTATTTCCTCAAACAGACACCTCAATTCCATGGGGTGTCTGTTTCTGTAATGTCCTGAAAAAATCGAAAATTTTGTGGGGGTCTATCTTGTCTTCAGAGTGTTACATCAAATTGTTGAAATCGATAGCCAAAGCTGGAGAACTTTTCAGTTTGCTTTTCCAATGCTTCATCAAGACCATTTTCGAACCAAAGCCCTGAATTTTTCACTTCATTTTGCCGTGCTCAATGCAAATGCTAACGCTTTCTTTTGCTTGTATGGCTTGTACCAACCATAAGCGAGATAAATTTATGGACAACATCACTTGAGTTGCTTGAATCAAGGCCGGTCAAGGCCGGTCAAGGCCAGGAAGCGAGCGAAAACAAGCACATGGCAATTCTTGACTCGTATGGACGGACGACCGCTGAAAACGGATCTTTTCTCAGGAGTATACCATCTGATAGAGGCAATTCACGATACCGTCGTGTTCGACAATGAAATGTTATATATTCATAAACAATCTAGTCAAAGATAAGACATGTCCGCGTGCGCTTCTTCAGCCACACGACCGCCGAACATCTCATTTCTAAATCGAGTGAATATTTATCGCAATGTGAAAGCTAGCGTAAAGTCAAAATGTTATGCTCAAAAGATCACAAAATGTGACGCCTTCCTGATTTCTCAGAGCAGGCATTGTTTGGAATACAGCTGGAAATCAACACGGGAAATTGACTGCAACGAAGCGCGCAAAATTTATATAGGGCAATCGACAACAGAGGAGCGGGAAATGGTGCTCCCCTGAGGCAGTAAAAAACCAAAATTGTACATTTTTTACAAGTTTGTATTTGATGGGTACTTAACTTGAACGAACACGCGAGGTTTACAGATGCTATAAAATAAACTTCATTGACAATGTACAAAAGAGCCAACATTAAAATATACGGCACCAACTCACCGAATTGTAAAATCGGATCCGTTCCACTTTATGGTTGCTGTCAGTGTACATCAGTTAGTTGACGACTGAGTGATTTTGTAACGCGTGACTATTTTAGAGCACCAAGAACAATAGACTCGGGACAATTCTGGCAGTGTTGTTAGGCGCAATTAGATAGATCTTTTGATGAAGTCCTCTTGCAATTATTCTGGAATTCGCGCTTTGAAATTTGTGGTTGTCATTTTGGAGCTCAGTCATCCAATTCGACGGGTCTTTTATCTCTAACAGAATGGATTTAAAAATATCATTGTTCCTCTAATACTGATTTGACGTCCTATATCTTACACGCTTGAAAAGAGCCGCAAGGGGTCCGGGACGAGAATCCTCTTTGAAACAAAAGCTTCACGCAAAAAAACTGCGATGTGATCTCTAACTGCTTTTCTGTTTTCTGATACCCAGGCCTCCTACAGCTTTCACTCAACAAACGCTACTTGGATACTAGACTTACTACACGAGCCGTAGTTTTCGCTGTCTTCACTTCAATTCAATTCATTGAAAAAAAATGTAAAATCAAAAGATAGTTGTTGCTGTTCTTAGTGGCGGCAGCTCAAACTGGTAAGCGGGCTGTGTTGCGTGGGAGGCTGGGAGCGAATCGCGGACTTTTGTAGTGAGTCTACTTGGATACTAGACTTATTACACGAGTCGTACTATTCGCAAACAACAACCAACAATTACCCGAACAACCACAACAACAGGTTGTTGTTTGCTTCATAGTGAGGAAACAGCTGTATGTTGTTGTTGTTAGAAAGCTATTTCCGAAAGAGTGGGAGGAAGGTAATAAGTCTACTTGGATACCTCAGTTGACTTATCATTTCAAATGATGGTTGGCGTGTTTATTCATATCTATAAACAAATAATTGTTTAAAAGAAGGTCACGTTCGTGGCAATAATGAATTTGTGTAAATTTCTATGGAAAACAATTTTGAAAGAGTGGCGTGCATCTTTTTAGATTCACAAAAACGAAAACCCTTCCTGTTCCTGCTTCAACTAAAATAAAATTACTGTCTCATTCTTTATCAATGTGTATGGCACGCCAATATTTTTTCTTGTATAATTACAATACAATTACCATTCATATTGTTTCCATGCAGAATTTAATAACCGAACAGTCTATGGTGACACGGTATGTTAGGTAACACTATGTTAGAAAGAAGAGCGGGACCTTATTTTTAATCATACTAGGGGAAATTTGCCCCCATTTTTCCTTCTTTCTCTATTGTTTTGAGTATAAGCTATCGGTCCCCTTTCTTAAAACAACAATAGAACGCTAAAAGTCAAGGCCCCCGGGGGAGGTACTCATATGATTTGACATAGGGGGACGTGCCGCCTAACAGGGTATCGTTTTCAAATGTTCAATTCCATTACCGGGCATCACTTTTCTTCTTCTGACAGGGTGACGGGGTCTTGCTTTTTTTGGTTTGACTCTGCAAAAGATCGGTGTTGTGTAACTTGTGTGACAATACTGTATGAATAGCCAAATTTGCATTTCTGATAAAGTTCCCTTTCAAGACAACGACGTTGCAAAACGCACGGTTCATTCTAGCATCATCAGAAACCTCTTCTATTAGTTTTCCGAGTCATTATTTGAAAGGAAACTCCCGTACAGGATACCATTTTTAGAAAGCGACTACAAGACAGGGTAGCTTTTTTTTAACTCGACTCCAGGACCGGGTGACTTTGACACTTTTCTGGTGGCACGTCCCTATATGTCAGAAAGTCAAGTCCCCCCCCCCCCCGGGTAATGGTCCTTTAAAAGAGGTGCTGCACAAGCTAGGAGTATAATTATGATTCTGTATATGAATGAAGTATTAATTAGCGTTGAAGTACCATAAGTAAAGAAATTAAAGTCTAAACATAACAAGGTAACAAAGAAAGTATAAGCTATAATAAAAACAGTAAACACAGTGAAAGTATAACATTTAGGCGGTTTAGTGTTTCTTTAGATAAGAAAGTTGTATATCAGAAAGAAATACCAAACTGCTGAAGAAGTTAAGAAACGATAACGCGTACTCCTATAGTAGAAGGTGCTGTGCGGTCGTGGTGTAATCCAGCTGACTCGTGGTGTCAGAAGCTCAGTGCGGTCAGGGTTCGAGCTCAGCCACGATAGCGTCACGGCCAGGGTCGAGGTCTCGATTAGCTAATCTACTACTGAGATCCTAGCGACTGGTGCTAAACACCATTTCACCTTCACGTTCACCTGTGTATGCTAAAAATTAATGCGTTTAAACAACCATCAGCTCGTGGGATACAGCAGGAAACTAAACTGTAGCGAAAGGTATAAGCGCAGAAAGGTGTAAGCACAAGAATTTGAAGTATTGAGCATTACTAAGTCTACAGCAATACGGGGGTCGGGGTATTTTGTAGAATAATGCATAATGCATAAAGCTCAGTACAAATTCCCAAGTATAAAAGTATCAATACAAAGGTTGGAGCCTTTTCCCATTGGACTCTTTCGAGGAGGGCTTATTGGCAAAATGAATTCTAAGTTGGGGTCTTATTCGACGGGGATTAATTCAAGAGGTGGGGCTCAATCGAGGATTTACAGTAGCAATCGCTTTCTTCTGCTATGACGCATACAAAAAACCACTAAATGGTCAATAATTACGTCACAAACAGGTTTAACAATATTTAATGAGAAAAAGTGATCTTGTGAATCAGCTGATCCAAGCAGCTTCTCGCAAAGCCCTGCTTTAATCTTACGAAAATAGGCAACCTAATGTCATTTAGATTCCTTTAACTTTACTCAAGTGGGAGGTTGCCACACAGGCTACAAAAATACAAACTTAATAACGTCTGCCCAGTAAAGTAATAGATTATAACGGCTAAAGGCTACCACCCATAAAAGCAAAGCTAATGGAAGACACCGCTTGGGGGCGGGGTGGTTAGACAAGAGATAATATAATTCATCGTTGACGTCAGCAGTGATAGCTGATTGGCTAGAAATCACTTCTTGGCGAATGATTGCTTAAGGTTAAGAGGAAGGGAAGAGGAATAATCTTGTAAGTTTAAGGCTTAAGGTTAAGTTACAATTTCAATTTCAATTTCAATTTCATATATTCAACACCCGATTAGGGTCTAGTAGTTAACAAAATTACCGTTAAGTTACAGGATGTGATTCGAGTTGATTGGTTGTTGATTCGATCAAATTGGGATACATGCAGTAATGAGTATTTGCAAGGTTCTAAACACAACAAGAAGAGGTTTTCAAACCATCGAAATTTAAATTTTGACCAATCAAATGACTCGATTTGTTTGACTGACCAATCAGAACGCAACGTTTGTTAAACTGGTTTTAGTCTGGCTTCCAGACCGAACGCGCCCCCGTCGTGTCTCCGACGAGAAGGCGATGATCATGCTCCTATATCATCGAAAGCGTACCAGCGTAAGCGAAACCGGGCTTTAACTTGCTGTAATACCGCATTGACACTGCAAGTGAAGACAATTTAAATAAAACCAAATTAGCAAATCTTGGGTTACTGATTGGTCGATTCCTGAAGTCGAATTGTTTTGATTGGTGGAAATTTAACGAGATTTAAATAAAGCTGGTTTGAACGTTCTGATTTGCCAGTCCAACAAATCGAATCATTTGATTGATCAAAATATAAATTTCGATGGTTTGAAAACCTCTTCTCATTGTATTTAGAACCTCGCAAATACTGCTTTCACACGCACACGTTTAAACCAGATTCATTTAAAGCCAGGTTAAATTTCCACAAGCCAGCTCAATTTGGTTCGTTGGATTGAACAATAAGAACCAAAAATTTGTTGAACGGGCCTATTTTAAACTGGTTAAGACGCAGTGTGAAAGTGGTAGTGTTTATAAAGCACTCTATGAGAGAAAGGAATACGGCAGGAATTCTTATATTTTGTTGATCAAACAAGAACTTTGAGAAATCAGCACCTCGCTGTTTACTCTTTCTTGCCGGTGTTCTCTTTAGGTTTGAAAAGTATAAATATCTCCCCACTTTAAGCATCAAATATTGCGCAGTTAAGCAGCGTCTTCGTAATTAAAAAGCCAATGGATCGGTAATGTGGGAACTCCATCACAAAAGCCACTGACTGAGCGATTATCAAGGCTTTTGTCAGAATGACCATGATCAACCAGACAGGTCGAAATTGAACGTCAAACCAAAATTTCAAGACAAAACAGCTTAAAAAGGATACATTTATAAGCAGTGTACGTATTCACTATCACTCCAAATCGTGCCATAAATTAATTGAATATTTACAAGAAATAATACAAATAATAATTTAAAAAATATACTACAATAAAAAATAAATCAAAGGGGGGAGGGAAGGGATTGCACAACATACGCATTTAGAGGTAGCTATGTAAGTAGGTTCAACCACTCTGTTAATACTTGAGCAGTAAAGCCAACCTTCTGAAAAAGGGCGATCGAGAAAGGTCTTTTAAAACCTTAAAATAGGCGCACGAGATGTTTTAAAACAAAAGGATTTTATGGGATTTTCACCAAAACGATTTCGATTTCCAGCACATCTATACGAGATTCCTTCCAATCGAGTGATTTGCCCCTCGGAAATAGTCGCCTCAAAAACGCGAACATACACAGCTCTTTCCAACATGGAGAGTGAGACCAGTAATAAGGCATCCTAAATAACGAAAAATTCCTCCAATCCAACTCAAAATTAACAGGAAAACCTAAATTGATACATGAAACGGTCATGTTTTATTACCTAGACATGGCAAAGGCAAAACTATTTACTAAAAACTTAAAACGAGAGCACAAAGTTTGACAGCTTAATGCCTCGTAAGTCGCAATCCTGAATTATTGGAAGCAGATAATTCTAGGTGACATTTTATTATGGCGTGAGAATAGCTTCATTAGGACATTGTTAAGACCCTACCTTCTTAAGAGGTGAATCTGCTATATTTACTATGTATAAAAAGTGCAATGTTTGCAAGTTTCATTATCAGGGGCATCGCTAAGGTGGGGGGTTACGAGGGTTGTTGAAACCTCCTCCAAAAAATTTCAAAGTGCGCTTAATACTCGGCAAAATTACATACACATATACCACATAGACTTACCATACTTGTTAGATATCGCTATTGAATTGAATTCCTGGAGCCCAAACTACAACTCGCTTTCTTTCCTTAGCAAGTAACTACTTTAATAAAGCGAACAACAACACCAATTCACCTCAATTCAATTCAATGTAAGCAAAAGCTAGGGACTTGGAAAGCAAGTCTAGGCGTTAGACTCACTACATAAGTTCCACTACTCAGCTCAATGCTTTTGTTGTTGTTTTCTAGGACTGCACAGTGTGGATTGACAAATAAAAAGTGCAGGAGCATAAACTAGAGACTGGTGTAGCAAGTCTATCTAAGTGTTACACCAAGGCACAACATTAGTCAGTATGGTCATGCAGGGCACCCCTCTTGCTTCAGGCAGACAAGATTGGTCCTTAGCATAGTACTGCATGATGAATGCAGTGAAAACAGTTAATGTTGATAAATATACATGATTATACCTTTGAATGAATAATCCTTTGATCAAATTTTAGATAACCTGTTTATGAATATTTTGATCTTTCTTCCGACTGCTTCTTTTTATAAAAACATTCTTCGTGAAACATTTTATTATTTTCACCAATCCAGCAACCAGAAAACTCTCCTGAGACTTGACTTTCAATGATAACATTGAAGCAATAAGAGCATCTGGGACCAGCATACTTTTCATAACATTCAATATGGTATTTCTTCCCTTCATAGACTATGAATTGACCAGAGAATCTTCTGTCAGGGTCTATCTTTGATAGAGGAAAACCACAATGAGCACATCTTGGGCCTCTGGTTTTCACATAGCAATCATAATGATAGTCCTGCAAAAAGAAGAACATGGATGCATTAAACGTGACTTTTTTGCATATGGAAGAAACAAGGACTACTAAGCATGCACCAATGTCCCCAGTTGGCTCTTGAGTCTGGAACCCCCAAATCTTTCATGACCACACCAATTTCATTAAAGAAATGTCTTTTTCTTTAAGCACTCTTAGGGTGATAAATCTAAAGCTATGGCTACACTAGGTGACTTGTCGCCCATGACACTGTATTTGGCATGTCTTCCAGGGTGGCTAAACATGCAAGTGACAAGTGAGTAATATGTCCCTGAGTCACATGCATGTCGTGGAGACAAGAAATGTATCTGTTGTCTCCCAGAAACATTTGTGTGTCTCTTGTTACAAATTTTGTCACAGGCTAAAAAGTTTCCCAGGTGGCTAAACTGGCAGACACCGAGGGGACATCAATGTCGCGTGCGATGGCTGCTAGTTTAGCCAGTTTCATACCCTGATTCCTTCTTTGACCACTTTATTGAAAGGGCCTGCCTTTTCATGCACATGAATTTCATCAAAACAAGAAGAACACCGCAGCTCTTCAGCTTGCTTGCTGACATGTTGTTCATCCAATTTGAAAAAATCTGCTGGACTGTCTTTTTCCCAGGATTTCATTTCGTTTTCAAGGCAGACTCTACTATAAGGAGGAGGTTTTGACACAAGATATTTGTCGCTACTCTTTGGGTTATTTTGTTTATCTGGTAACACCTTTCGATTTGCAGAAGAAGCTAGAGTTAGGCCCGCTCCTGCTGGTTGGTCCAGGCTTGAAAACTCAAACTCCTTGTACGGAGGAGGTGCATACTCTCCAGAGCACAGCTTAGATACAGCCAGTTCTGTGTTTCCATTAGTATCTTTCAGTGCCATAATTGCTTCTGATCTAGCAAACCCCATTTCATTGACAAGTCTGTTTAGCTTTCTTTGATCCACTCCTGCAGCGTCCATCTTGATTTGCCTCCTCCGCGGTCCGCGCAGGCTGCGCTGCTGTACTCAACGCTTCACAAAACGGAAAACTGGTCCTTTCTATCCGATATTGATCCGAGAAACTATTAAAAAATTGTTCGTTTATTTCCAGCAGATGTTGCTTTAGTAGTAGGAAGCAAAAAGTTATCATTTCCTTTTCCTCGATTTTCTACAACAATCGAGTGGCAAGGTGGAAGGTCTTAGGTTCACATTCTGAACGCCAAACAGCCGAACCATTCCCAACCACATCCAGGACAGTAAAATATCACCAACGGCCGCAAGTTAAGCGTCAATCTATTTTGTTTATGTTAGCACAGTCACAAATTTGGTATCAAAATACTGAGCCCAAAAATAATGATATGTGGTTTGATGTTCAAGTAATTTTTCGGGTGACGTTGAAATATGTATGTAGCTAGAAGTCCGTTTACCAATTAGCCCCAGTCGCTTAGCCGGGCTTAGCCTGCGTATGCACCCAAACCTCCACAATTGAGTACATATGATAACAGTACACCATTTCGTACTACTTCGTGGAGATTTGGCTCCCCAGACTATCAGTCTCTAGGATCTCACATGTGGAAGAATTAAGGAAACTTCAATTTTGGTTGTGTGTGGTGCTAACGTGGCTAGGGTGCAAACCCCGACATCTCTGAGCTCTTAAAACCACGAGCTGGTTGGACCAAACCACAACAACGCCACAGCACCTTCGGGTCACAAGCCTTGCCTAAAATCCCAAATAAGTAGATTGCCATACCAGACAGTTGGTTGCAGGGTGTCCAGTCTCTGTACTTCTAAAAGTAGAGGAACAGCGGCTGATTGGGCGGCAACCAATCAAATGGGGGTGTACAGGTGTACAGGACATTTACAAAGAAATCTAAAAAGTGACTTTTTACCTAATTTAACAATTTTATTTGAAACAATTATTTCAAAAATCAATTAGAATTTAACCTTCCATTATATATTTACAAAACGAATTTATCTCAAATTTAAATTATTAATATACTGTGTAATGTTCAAATATAAAAATGTCTACTAAATTTACCATATATAACATTTCTTTCTTTTCGACGTATATATTCGAATGCCCAATTGCTTCCCAAACGCAACTAAATGAAGAAATATACATCAAATCAAAAAATCATATGAACTAAATCATAACGAATTAGTCATTAGTCAATTATCAATGCCTGTTTCAATGGAAACGGGGCCCAAATGTAGAATGTGCCAGAGGAGGGGGTGAGGTAACTCCTATAGAGGGGTTAAAGTCCCTGGTATTGTTAAGTTTTAACAGTTTATGCGCCATGTTCTGTGACGTTTCGCTCGGGTAATGGGTCAGTTATATTTTTCCCTGGTAATCGGTGTGCTACAATGAAGATTTGCCAAAGTTAGCTTCTTGGTGCAGCAGTGAATGAAATATATATATATTTTTGCTCTCTGTTCTGTCATTGACTACTTGTTATAACCACATTATAGAAAATTACGCACAAAGTTCTCTTCGCCATGGTGCATTTATTATTCTCAAGAGGATTCCTTCGAAATAAATTTGCCCAAATTATGGGGTATGTTGGTTTCCATATAACCAAAAGTGGCTGTGCCAGTACCGAAACACGGCGGCACAAGTGCTGAGACGGTGCTGTGACGCTTCAGTTTTAATGGAAACATTTCCTTACGGAAGCTCTACCGTGGATGGACAGTTGCTTTACCGCGGTAGTGCCAACATCAAAAGTTGAATTTGGTTCAATTGTCCCAGCCCTTTTATGACGCTTTTGCTTCTGCGACGTGTATGGCACATATATGGCACAGCCGTCGGTGATGTGTCTGTGGCACTTGCCTTGTTCTAATTGAATACATGACTGTAACAAGCTAATCAAATGCGAGGAAATATGAAACCATTTTTATTTTATAGCAACCACTGTCTCAGGACTGGCACAGCCGTGCATCAGCACTGGCCCTGCCACGTATTGCTATATGGAAACGAAGCAACGCAACACTTTAACTCTGAAGGTCCTTAGATCTAGCAATCATATAGACTGTTCTGTTTTCTTATGACAAGCTTGTATATTTCGCGCTAGATCAGAAGATAGTCTCTTTTTATGATAATTACCTTTCAATAACACGGTGCATCAGCAAACTTCAAAGTAACACCAAACTTCTCGCCGAATGTTTTCCAGGCTTTAATTTTGTGTGGATTATCAAGCTCATTTCGAGGGATATGAAGCCTATAAATGATATATCTCATTACTTTCTTGGTGCATAGTCCAGTCTGAACAAACAAAATGGCCGGAACACCCCCCCCCCTAAGTTAGAGTGATAATTTGAGGCCGGGCTAAACAATCTCTTTGTAAACCGATATCGGTGGGAAGGTCCAAGCGGACACGCTAATATCAGAAATTAAGAGTTGTGACAGGTACTGCCCCTGATACTAATGAGTGGGAAAAAGTCAGGACCTCTGCCGTGAGACGGATGAATAAATCATCAACTAAAGCATAAGCTACCATTAACCCGTTATTAGTTTCAACTAGTTACGTTAGTCATTAGTTTACATTACCAGCTGTCTCAGGGGGATAACTGGAGTCTCAGGATCATTCACCAAACGTTAGGGTGTTGTATTGGACTGGGATGGGAAGAGCTCAATGAAACAGTCGATTGTTTCTCTAAGTCATACAGCTCGAGGCTCTCATCCCTTTAACTTTGAGTTTCGGCTATGTCGGGTCTTCTTCAGTACAATACAAAATCATACATATTTGTCATGGGATTTCTCCACAAGTGGCACACTACAGTGGGTGGGATTCAAACCTGGACTTCAGAGAGCCAATGACGATTCCACTGAGTTAAAGAGCTCAATGAAAATCATCGAGTAACCCACAAAGTCAAACAGACCAAGACTTGCCTCCCATTTGGCTTTGTGTTTCGGATATGTTGAGCAAACTTCAGTACTATACATTATACATATACATATTTTCTATGAATGGCAAACACAAGGATAGATTTTCTTCAAGTGGCATTCCACAGATGATAGGATTAGGCACAGATGCAGCTGATCGAGGAAGGAAAGATGTGGGAAGTGACTGAAAGAACGATCAAGATAATGACACGAAACGGGGCGTGGCAGGTACTCCCGGTCGAAAAGAAGTTAGAGCCTAGCCGTCGATTTTCTAAAAAACCCAGCCTTTGCGGATCCATGAATTCGTAGTAGAGAAATTCTTTATAAAAGTTCCTGTGCTTATCTAGATAATACTGGAACGACGTTGCCTGGATTACGAATTAATCTACAATGAAGTGGCAATCAATTAGACCCTTTTTGGTGCACTGATCAGAACATTCCTACTGCTGATCAACTCGCCACACAACAAAGACGCCACACATTTCAGGCGAAGTCACAATTGTCTTCTAGTCAAGTCGTAACACTTGGTGGCCAACTCGCCTAAGTTTGAAATTCAAATTAAAAACAAAATTTGGTTACAGTTTCTTCATGAAAATCACGTAAACGCTTTCTAGAAGGCTCTTTAGAGATTCATTAAACAATATTGTGGGCGCTGACCCCAACCCCCGTTTATCAGGCTGACAGAGCCTAATTCTTCAGATAAGTATGGCGAGTCGTTTTTTAAAGAGACGAGTTGACCAGATGTGCGGCGACTAGGCTGTGGCGAGTTGGCCGTGTGGCGAGTTGATCTGTTACGTTCCCTCTGAGCTTATTAACCTGAGGCCGGGTGGACGCCCCGTTAACAATGTCTCTAAAATATGATTACGGTCTTGTGGCAACCAAGTTAAGTTAAGATTGAGAAGTTAAGATTAAAATCAAGATTGTTATACATGAATGTATTAATTTATTAACTGACAATTAACTTACTTGTGACCGTGTATGAAAGATGTATGAAACCAGAAAAAGAACGCACAATTGTCGTAGCCTTTGGGAACATTCTATAAGCAAAAATAAAACATCATTAGTAATAATCATCAATTGGCCTTGGTAAGTGTACGGAACAAAATCTTACGAGTTCAAATTTTGGTATTAACACTACAATGGCTCGGATACTTTCTCTAAATGTGCTGTGTATATACTGTAGAGGATCATATTAAGTAAGCCCCGAATGCTTTCATATACATTTCCTATTGAGGCGTATCAGAGAGGCGGTCTTATTGAAGAGGGGAGCTTTTGTAAAACTTAGATATATTCGATATACTTATCTATAGCCGGTACATATATGTCCGGTTTAGGACTATTTTCTCAGATATATTCGGCCGGTACATATATGTCTGGCTTAGGACTATTTTCTCAGATATATTCGGCCGGTACATATATGTCCGGTTTAGGACTATTTTCTCAGATATATTCGGCCGGTACATATATGTCCGGTTTAGGACTATTTTCTCAGATATATTCGGCCGGTACATATATGTCCGGTTTAGGACTATTTTCTCAGATATATTCGGCCGGTACATATATGTCTGGCTTAGGACTATTTTCTCAGATATTTTCGGCCGGTACATATACGTCCGGCTTAGGACTATTTTCTCAGTAAGTACTGAAAGGATGAAAAGCTTGAAAGCAACAATAATATCTGTGCTCGTGAATCTACTAGAATTCGTTTCTGTTGTCCAGAAAAGACAAGGTAAGATTCAGAACGAGACCATCATATTTTATTGAATCAAGTATTTTCAGTGGATCCCATTTTCTTCTCAAATGATATTCAAATTCAGGTACATGCATTTTTTTATATGGAAATGCTTTATAAGAAAGGTAGTACTCAGAGTACTCGGATAGGCAAAAAACTTAAGGAATTTCTAAAGTAAAGTAAAGTAAAGTTGCCGTTTTTGAGTCTACTACTAGCCTAGGGCTACTCAGTCGACTTAACACTGTACCCCTGGTCTGGATGCATTGGCATTTGCAGGGTGCAGCCACACACGGTGCTCATAACTACCGACCAGGTAACGATTTATACACCTGGGTAGAGAGAGGCACATTTGCGTTAACAACTTGCCCAAGGTTATTATCTCCAGCGCGCTAACCACTGCGCCACAGAGACCACAATTTCTAGTAGTGGATCAGAAACTGCTAAGAAATGTTATTTTTTTCTTAACTTTGTATTTCAGTTAATTGAGGTGAAGTTTTGGTGCTAAAATCAAATTTGATACCAAATAAAAGGTGTTGTAAAATGATTTTCAGGCTTGAAGCTATGTAACATAGGAAAAAGTATTTAAAAGAGTAATGAAATAAAATGAGATATCAACATTAGTTTTGTCCATGAACAAGGAAATATTTGCCAGTGGCATAATGCTTGGCTCAATCTATAAGATTAGACTAAGTGGCTCGAGAATTATCAACCATAATGTAATTATGTATCTACAACAAACTGAAATTCATTATCTTATCTGGAGTCTAAGTTTCTTCATATACATAGTGGAAACATCCTTTGACGAATTTTTTAATAACACGAACGGCGAAAATTTGAACTAGAACCTAGAACTCTTTGACAGAAAAGTACACGATAATCAGAAGGAAAACTTGGGTGAAAGTGATTCGAAAATGCAAGCAAATACAACTTTAAAACATTAAGCGAAACAATCTTATTATGTTTCGTTGAAGAAACTTATGACCACACATCATGACGCACGACTTCAGGAATTAGAAACTCTAAGGAGATGTTGCTTTCGTTAAGACTACCTGGCTTCAAAATCAAGGTCAATCGAACCACAATCCCCTTATGTAGAGACGATGACAACGTCTCTCAACTTAAACCATTTCTCAGGATATTCGACAAGATTATAATACTGTTAAAGAATAAAGCTTAGGGGATATTTTAAGGACTTCTGTCTCTGTGAGAGAAATCGTGTTTTCAGGGGAAAAGGAGTTTCATGGCAAAATGCCTACTCCTTAAATTTCGCATCCAAACATATTTGATATACTGTCGGTGTTTAATTGCATATTATGGAGCTAAGCATCGCTTGGACGCCCAAACTACGACTCATAATCGAACGGTTATCTTTTTTGATTTACTATAAAATTTCCATGGTCACAGTGATGTCAACGGTAAGTCTACCGGGCCTAAATCTACCGGGTCTAAAATACCGTGAAAAATAATGTCTCTTTGCAGAAAGCTCTTCACAGCCAAATTTTTTCAATATTCGTTCAAAACCTTTTTGCGAGATTTGGTACAAAAACGGCTGTTGAATAGGGCTCCTATGATATGCTGTGAAGATGCAAGGAACCAGCCTCGTTTCAATGGGAGCCAACTTTTTGTTCCCGCTGTCCCAGAAAAGCTCCGTAATATTACAAGGTCCTAGATTCAGTGATCTCGGTTTGGTGTAGTACCAGTCTGTTGAGCGATAACTGGGACTCAGGTAAGTAGTCTACCATATCATTCTGATAACGGTAAACCCTCCATTAACGGACACCTCTGTACAACGGACACCTCTGAACAACGGACATTTTCTTCTTAATGGACACTTCCTTGTAGAACTAAACATCTGGACATCTCCCTACAGCGGGCAATAACATTGGTCCCACAGGTGTCCGTTATATAGAGGCTCCGCTGTATAATTTTCCGCCCGAAACTTTTCGCTATTAATGTATGGTTCAAGTGTTTCCTGCTAGCAGTCTCTCATGTGGGCTACCCCAAAGTTCTTTTTGAAACAGTGAAATAGTACTTACTGGTGAAGAAGAATGAACTTTGATTTTGACATCACCAGAGAGAACTTGACATGCTCCTTCATCTAAAGTTGCTTTCACTGTACCACCTTTCTGATTTTTGAAGGTTATCTAAGAAATAGAGAAATTTTAGAAGAAATCTAGAAGATATGTTTTAAATGGTGTTGTTGAAATGTCCAAGCATGCTAAATTCTGAAAACGATTGACTTTGCAGAGATGCAAAGATGCTTAAAAATATTAAAGCGATAGCTAAAACAAATAGAAATTCCAAGCCTGTCATGTCTACCAAATAGGGCAGCGTAGTGTCATGGTTACCACTTGCGCCATTGCTTTGTAAGGTCTGCGGTTCACATCCAGATTAGGGAGCATAAAATACAAAGGTTTATAAACCTTGCTGGCTGTGACTCGCTCGATCACATTGAATGGCCGGGCCACCTCAAAATTAATTGGGATATTAAAGAACTACTGAGGACGTAAAAACCCTCTGTGCCAATAACCATCCTCAGTGCCAGTGAAGAGGTCGGCCTGGCGTTGATATTCTGAAAACGACTGCTGAGGGAATGAGACCTCAAAAATTAGCAACATCAGGACTGGAAAACATATTTTAACTATAGAGGTTTTGCATTTTAGAATAAACATATAATATTGACACAAGTAGCAATAAGCCCTGTTTACACTAGGATCTGTAACCCAGGTTTGTTAACCATTCAACATGTAGTGAAAGCAGAGAACAGCTGTGATGTGAAGCCTACCAAGATTATGCATGCAAGTTCAAAGAACGTAGAAAACTGAACCAAAAGGATTCATACTACCGTAAATCCCCGAATAAGCCCCAGGGGGCTTATTTGCAAAAGCGAATTTTTCGGTGGGGGCTTATTCGAGGGGAAGGCTTATTCGGGAGGGGGGGCTTATTTCAAAGTTCAACAGTTCCAGTTTGTTTTCGACAGAGTAGATTAGATATAAAAATATATTTTATGTGTATTCTTTATCAAAATCAGCTGCTTGCTAGCAGCCAATGGCTGATTATTGGTTGAACTGATAGTAAAACCTGTCAGCACTAGCTTTTGTATATAAAGTCTTTTCATAACATTAGTTTGAAGATGCATTATAGGCAAAAACAAATTCATAAGGCCTTCGATTAATTCCCGCAGGGGGCTGATTCGAGAGGATGGGGTTAATAGCAAAAATGAATTCTTAGGTGGGGGCTTATTCGAAGGGGCTTTTTCGGAGGTGGGGCTTATTCGATTCGCAAAATTCGTTTACGAAAAGCTTTTCCTTGGCAATAAATTATTTCAAAATATGAAATAAGTCTAGTCTAATGTGTCTTATATTAGAACCATTAAATAATGGAATTATAATCCATGAACAAAAAAGGCTTAAGAACTAAACCTTGGCGTCTTCTTCATTGTTTTCAATGCAAAACTAACTTTGGTTCGCCCCACGTTTCGTCCCACTTCTCGTTTAAAATACAAGAACAAACAGCTAATCCGGGTTGACCACCTGTAGGGTCTTGGTTACGTTAACAAGGTCGAAGACGGGTTAGCCGCGTTTACATTACAAACTATTAAGCCGGGTTAACTTAAGCCGGATGAAAAAGGGTAGAATATCGTATGGCAAACAGGGCTATAGCAAAAAAACCTTCAGTTCCGTAAATTTATCTTTATGAATGGAGAAAAACGAGAGATTCAGTAAAATGGTGGTTTTAGTGCCAGTCGTTAGGATCTCAGATTTAGACTGTCGAGACCTCGTGACCTCGGTCATGGATGTGACGCTACAGGGACAGAGGCTCGAGCCCCGACTTCACTGAGCTCCTGGCATCACAGGTCAGCTGGCTTAGACTACGAAGTTGCAACAGCTCCTTCGTAAGCTAAATGAGTTGTATTCAATATTATTTTAAGTACCTTCGCGTCCATAGCAGCACTGAATACTAATGTATATACGACGGTTCCATCAACGATAACTTCAAATTTCAAATCACTGCCATCACCATTGCCAACACCTTCAAAAGAAGAGTTGAGACTTGTGAAAGAATAGAAGAAAACAGAGAGAGAAAGGGAAAAGAATCAAAGGATAAATAATCAAACAGTTTTCAAGTAAGCAAGCAAGCAAGCAAGCAAGCAAGCAAGCAAGCAAAGAAACAAGCAAGCAAGCAAGCAAGCAAGCAAGCAAAGAAACAAGCAAGCAAGCAAGCAAGCAAGCAAAGAAACAAGCAAGCAAGCAAGCAAACAAGCAAGCAGGCAAGCAAGCAAAGAAACAAGCAGGCAAGCAAGCAAGCAAGCAAGCAAGCAAGCAAGCAAGCAGGCAAGCAAGCAAAGAAACAAGCAGGCAAGCAACCAAGCAAGAAAGCAAGCAAGCAAGCAAGCAAAGAAACAAGCAAGCAAGAAAGCAAGCAAGCAAGCAAAGAAACAAGCAAGCAAGCAAGCAAAGAACAAGAAAGCAAGCAAGCAAAGAAACAAGCAGGCAAGCAAGCAGGCAAACAAGCAAAGAAACAAGCAGGCAAGCAAGCAGGCAAACAAGCAAAGAAACAAGCAGGCAAGCAAGCAAGCAAGCAAGCAAGCAAGCAAAGAAACAAGCAAGCAAGAAAGCAAGTAAGCAAAGAAACAAGCAGGCAAGCAAGCAAGCAAGCAAAGAAACAAGCAGGCAAGCAAGCAAGCAAGCAAGCAAGCAAGCAAGCAAGCAAAGAAACAAGCAAGCAAGCAAAGAAACAAGCAGGCAATTAAGCAAGCAAGCAAGCAAAGAAACAAGCAAGCAAGCAAACAGGCAGGCAAGCAAGCAAACAAACAAGTGGGCAAACAAGCAGGCAAGCAAGCAAACAAGCAAACAAACAAGCGAGCAAAATCTATTTGTTAACGCAGGTCAGGGATACTTACAGCAGCTATATAGCTGTTGTGGACCTACAGCTTGTTATCCACAGACTGATATTCTAGAACGAAAACCCTGAGTACCCCTTTCCGACCTCGAAGGATGGACAGCTGATTGACTGCAGGCTTGTGGAAAATGGTCCCGATGAGATTCGAATCCACGACCTACCAATCGTGAACAAAAAGTCTTGACTGCTCGGCCACACCGCCTCTTTCTCATTTCTATCTGATTCAAAAACAAATTTCTGATTTCTGAGGCTCGATATAGTGAAGTTGCCTCAATTTTTTGCCATTCATAGGGTTTTTAAAAAAATAGGTGTAATGGAACGATTAAATCACATATAACAGTATCTTTGCTCTGTTTTCGACAGCATGGTATTTCGGGGATCCTTTGCTCTGTTTTCGACAGAATTTTTTGTTAGTACGAGCAGAGCTGTGTAGCGTCAAACATAGAAATAGCCTGCTCTTGATACACTGAACAGTGAATACACCCTTAAAGCAGTGCAAAATAGTAATAATGTCTGTACACGGATTTTAATCACATTGTTTGTGTAGCATGAACAGCACGACTGCGTATTTGTTCGGATCAGACACTGATAAACACAACAGTGACAAATCAAATATCTTTCATATCAAAACACAAAAGTAAGATCAATGAGTCACAAATGTAATAATATTCCTTTACCTTTTATTCCTTTGACTTTGAAACTTTGTAATACAAGTGGTTTGGGTGTGGGTACCACCCCACTGTGTTCTTTCAATACTTTCTCAAGATAACCAACATATCGACTCTAAAAAAACAAGAATTGAGGGCAAGAACAAGATAAGACCAAGACTGATTTGATTTGTTATTTTAACTCATTACACCCTTTTCAATAAAGAACCACTTTATAAGAAACCTAGCTACATGTCGAAAGCTGAAAAATTTAAAGAACTTATACCACTAAAGATAAAATCACTATGGAACTATTCAATTTTGAATATTTTTGTTACTGCAAACAATCAAGAGTTAGGAAACCGGGTGCATTCATTTGCAGTCAAAGCTCACATAAATTATGTGTTATGTATGCATCAAATATTTCCTCGAGTAGTTTCAAGCTTTGCTCATATGCAAGTTACACCTTATAATAATCATGGCACAAAGTGCACTGTTGTTATATAAGCAACTGGAGTTTTGGTCAAGAAAGTTGCATAAAATATCTAATATTTCAGCCCCCAAAGAATGACTGGTACCCCTTAAAACTCTTTTTTTGCTCTTTTCATACTTTTCAATGTAGTTGACAAGTTTGCAATTATGTACTCCTATAAAGAAAGCTATCTCAAGCAAAAAGTTTAACAAAATCTCATCCCTAGTTGCTTACTGACCATTTTCTAATTAAAAAAGTGCAAGAAGTTATATTTAGGAATTATTAAGGAACGTTTGATACTACAATTCAATGAAGAAAGACATAAAAATAAGGAAATCTTAGACCTTGAGCTAGGAGCCAGGTCGAACAGCCGGATATTCCGGACTTCTCGGACCATATTGTCCGAGTTTTTCAAGTTCAAGTTTACGTACTTGACTCGTGGCCCAAAACGAAAAGTCGGACTTTTCGGACAAAATTTAAAGGAATACCGCGTTTTTTGCGATAAAACTTTCTTACGAAGATTAGTGTAAACGCCTGGCCCCTTGAACCACAAATTCCATACAATTCAATCCAATTTAATTGATATTTCCTAGGTTAAACTCGGTTTAGGTGATATCATGGAGAGCCAAAGATTTTAGCTTATATTTTGGTCGTGAAAACAATTTAGCTGACATTTATGGGTGTTCTGTAAGAGTTTTAACTGACCTTCCGTACGTTTCGGTAATTAGCGCCCGCAATGGGGAAAGTGTATTTACTATAGATATTATTGTCGCCGGCGGCTGCTGTAATCAATAGCTAATTGAAAGCACAATGTTTTCGCGGTGAATGATCCTCCTGCCCGTCCATAGAAAACAACATGGAGAAGGAGAAGAAGCATACCTGGCTTGGGGTCTCAACCCCTTGAAATCTGCTCCCCTTTGCTCTGTCGGTCCTTCGATATCCAAAATAATGCAAGCTTTTCTATGAAAAAAGAGTAGAAATACAGATCAGCATGTCTCATTAAAAACAGAACTTCACGGAACTTCACAAAATAAGCTCCATGTCGTAAAGTTCCATCTATGGCCATAGTCAGTATCAGTTTGTCGAAAAAAACGGTCCCGTGAACTTTTTGTGTTAATTGTACTTTCTATACATCATTCGAAAGGTTTTGACTTGCAGATTACGAATTACGATGTTGCCACGACAATTTCTCGATATTACGAGTGTGACGTCATGATTACGTCATGGCAATTATTGGGATCATGGATTGAGCTATTTGTTCATGAAAACAATATTTTCGCTTGGCAATGCCTTACTTGGTATGCAATTAGCTTCAGATATACCAAATTATATTTGTTGACATATATTAGCTCTTATTAATATGACGTCATGGTGACGTCATAACAGAAACTTTGATTTTAATAAAATAATGGGTTAAATTGGTTGGATAGAATACCAAGCCCTATATTTTGTGTTTCCGAAATTATTGCGAACTATTTACGGTAGTAGAAAATATTTTTATGTTGCTGAGAATAAGCCAGTGAACGATGACGTCATCGATCTGAATGACAGATTCAGATCTCTTGACTTTTCTTCAATATATACAGCTCTAAGACTTGCGCAGCGCATTCATACATGGACAGACACAAGAATAAAAAGAAATTTTGTTACATTAGAGAGATCTTGATCTCAACCTAAGAGCTCTTCGGTTAGGCGAGACAAGTAATGAACTCATTTTTGGTTATTTAGCACGGTAGCCCGTCAACCCATCAGGATTGCTTTTTACGGGGCCGTGAAATATATGGATAAGTATGTTCTTCGTCTTGGAGAACTGCATGCTGCATGTGCGCATCTGCGAAAATTCTTACAAGCGCATTACAAAAGGCATTAAATTTTGACAACACGAAAAAGTCAAGGAAAGTGTAAGTGAAATGTCTGACTACCTCAAGGAAGTAAATCTTTGTCAAATTATCGTACCTTTGAAGAAGAGCAGAAAGGAAACAAAGTACTTCAATTTCTTTTACATATATTTGTATGGTTCAGAGGTTGAAGTCATTTGTTTATGCATTGCGAGCTAGATTGGGTGCTGCATCTGAAAGCTGGGAAGAGTAGAAGATTACTGTAGCATTAATAGAACTGCCTACAGACGACTCATGCCCGTATATATTATAGCTAACATCCAAGAAACAGATCCGAAAATACTGAAAGCGCTCGTGAACGGCGAATTTTGTATGAAAAAAAGAGAAATTCCCTTTATTGGAATCGGAATGGATCACGCTGGAGAAAAGTTTATCAAAACCTTGAAAGTTGAAGATGGCCTTATTGGTATCGCAAATAACAAGAATGCAAGGCCAAGGTTGTACTTGACGGCAACACTGTTGGCTAATATCATTGAAAATGTGAAAGCGAAATATCAAGGGAGCAACTGTTCGAGAAAAAGGCACCATCTACAAATCAAAGCTGCAGTGATGTGATATGTTGAGATGCAAAGAAAAGTATTTCACATTCTCAAAGACAAAGCAGATCTTTTTGAAAAGTGAGAACGCTTTCAAAAATGCCAACCTTTTCTGCGCTGAGCAAGAAAATCAAGGTGAAATCAATGGAAGAGATTATTGAATTGCAGGGAGATAGAAGCTTACTTAGTCGGTTTGTCTTAGTTGCTTAGTCGTCAGGAGGCCTGGATATGATGAAAATGTAATTTATCGTGGTAGTGCTGACATAAAAAGTTCAATTTGGTTCAACTTCCCCTTATGCCGCTTTTGCTACTAAAAGATTTTAATTGAAGAAAGTGGCGCAGCCGTCTTCGACGTGTCTGTTGCACGTGTTCTTATTAAGCACATGACTGTAACAAGTCAATCAAATGCGGGGAAATATGCAACAATTTTATAGCTCAGCACTGGCCCCGCCACGTAGTGCTTTACGGAAACGAAACTTTGCAACACTTTCTCAGCGCTGGTACAGTCGTTTCTCTGTACTTTCATAGCCTCTCGTGGCTACATGGAAACCAGGCTTAGAGTTATATGTTGTGCCGAGAATCTTAATGCAGATGGATGGGTCATTGATACCAGGTGAACGGGGAAAATCAAAGCATATATGCTAAAGCAGCAATATCCCTTAGAGAAGAAATCACAAGATCAACACAAGAAACCGAAAAAAATAATCATAATACAAAGTAGAATGATTAATGATGCAATGAATATTGTACAAGCACTAAACCTTACTGCTAATGATATTAAGAACTATAAAGATCTTGCTGATGCATTTGTGTTGCGCTGCATTCGACTATGGCACAAGGGCAAGCAAGATTGACGACTCTACCGAAGTAAAAGGCAGCTTGAAGAAAAGCGAGATCTCGTGTTGTACTTGACCGCAAAGACCATAAGCTCATTGCAAAGTACCTGGTATCTGCAGATGACAAAATAGAAGGAATACCTTCACTTACTGATGAAAATAACCATGAAGAAGCAGATACATTGTTAGTTATATGCATACAATTCAGGCTTCTTAAGAGTAAGTGAAACATCACCGCGTTGTTATTTTTTCATCAGACCAATGATGATTCTATTTGCCTAGTACAAGATGTAACATGATGCAAGGTGTAAACATTGCGCAAAATATATACGAGATAAAAAGTGAAAGCAAGATATCATACAGTTCATATTGCTAACATTGTGCAGCTACTTATAGTTGTAAAATCTGAGACACTTCCAGGACCGCACGCATCGCATTTACTGGTTGTGACACTGCCGAAAAGTTCGCTGGAACCGGAAAGCTCTCTTGGTGGAAATATTTCATGAAAGCTGACAGTGACAGACAGCAGCATGTATATCCAAATGACATTGTGGAGCTGGTAGAATGTAGTTGCAATGTATGAAACATGGAACTGAGAGATGCAATTGCATGAAACTTGAGCTGTCTTGCACCATCCTTTGTGAATGCGACAACTGCGAGAATATGGATAACGAACAATACGCTATTTCTGATACAGAAAGTGACAATGACTGGAGTGTTGACTTGAAAAAGTAAAGTTTTAATCTTTGTTTTCTGAATCTGTCATTCAGATCGATGACGTCATCGTTCACTGGCTAATTCTCAGCAACATAAAAATGTTTTTTACTACAGTAAATAGTTCACAATAACTTCGGAAACACAAAATATAAGGCTTGGTATTCTATCCAACCAATTTAACCCATTATTATATCAACATCACAAAGTTTTTGTTATGACGTCACTATGACGTCATATTTTGAAGAGCTAATGCACGTCAATAAATATAATTTGGTATATCTGAAGGTAACTGCGCACCACATAAGGCATTCCCAAGCAAAAATATTGTATTTTCTTCAACAAATAGCCCAATCAATTATTCAGATAATTCCCATGACGTAATCATGACGTCACACTCGTAATATCGAGAATTCGTCGTGGCAACATCGTAATTCGTAATCTGCAAGTCAAAACCTTTCGAATGATGTATAGAAAGTACAATTAACACAAAAAGTTCACGGGACCGTTTTTTTCGACAAACTGATACTGACTACATTGCAAGCAGGAATTTTATTGGCGGCTGGTTGGATAGTTTACAAAACTTCCAGGAACTCAAAAATTAGAAACTTGAAGTACTGGGGTATTGTCTTAGTTTCTTATTCAAAATATTTATATGATAAAGTTGTCGAAAATGTTAGGGCCAGCGTTTAGGGCACAATTCGACCAAATCTTAAGACATACGTCAAACAACGGAGGATAAGCAATACAGATCCCAAAGAGGACTCAATTTGGTTCCAGCACATGGTTTTTGGACTCTTTTAGGCCCGCTTAGGCCCTGACCAAACAATCAAACATTGTTCATCAGACATCAAACATTTGAGATTTGCTTTGCAAGCATTGTTTGACCGTTTGGCCATGTCGCAAAACATTTCCTTACAAGCAGCAAAAACATCTTTTTGCTTGAAGCAGGCAAAAAAGTCTGACGAGCAATGTTTTGAGACGTGACCAAACGATGCAACATTTTCCTTGACAAGCAAATTTCAGGCGTTTGAAGATGAACGTTGTTTGATCGCAGGGCCTATAAAATTTCCATGTAAAACAACGTTTCACCCTTTGGCCACGATGCAAAACCATACTCGTCAAAAATTTCTTGCCTGTGACAAATGAAAATGTTTCTAGAGTTTTTCGGGAGCATTGCTAAGAATTTCTGCTTGTCAAGCAATGTTTTCCGACGTGGCCAAACGGTCAAACATTTGTTTTAATGGAAACTTTAGATGTTTTGCTAACAATGTTTGATCGTTTGGTCAGAGCCTTAGGGTAGATTTGGGAAAGTACGCCCAGTTCTTGAAAAAGAAGGTTACAGTATTCTTAGTTTTTCATTCTAGCCTCCATAGTTCCTTACAGTTCCTTATTTTTTGGAAATTTCAGTTTAGAATTCCTTACATTGGTGCTCCTAATAAATAACGGAAAAACTGTGTTATAAAAGCTCCAACCTAGAGCCCTACCATAATTAGCCGATATAACTTTCTTATAAACGAGTGTGTAGTCCTCTACCGAAATGCCTTTTACACTTTTTTTTAATAAGCAACTGGACTTTTATCCAGCCCTCAAAGTTCTTAAAAGTTGCTTAACATTTTTGTACCTTACGACCACCCCTGACTCCGCGGGTCAAAATCATCAACTGTTAGGTCTACAACACGATTTTTGGGAGACAGTAAGTGGAAAAACGTTAGCTATTAACGAACTTCTACATGCAAAACATAAGAACGAACAATTTCCTAACCTAGAAAGCGTATAAGCTTGGTTGTTTGATTTCTTAGTTGTTGCTTACAGTAGCTAATTCAGTTGAGCCCTAAATTTGCTTAATGTTAAGGTCAGTTCAGCGCTAGTTGCTTATTGAGTGGCTGCTTATTAAAAAAGGTGTATTGGCTAGGTAGTTAGCTACTGTATTTACAGTTAAACATCATTTGAATCTCGCTTCGTGATGTAAATTTACAGACTGCATTCAATTTATGTTCGGCGGTGTTTTTTAAATTCAAAGTCTCTTAATCCTAATGCTACAGAGCATCCGACTGGCAAAATGATCAAAATATATAACTAAGTCATGTTTCCTTTCTAGAAATGATATCATCATAAGGTTTTAACGTTTCATTCCATTAATAAATCACTGCTTAAAATGTCTGTACGTTTGTTTTGACGAAAATTCTACTATTGCAGTTTGACCACAAAAAATCTAATGATGGTTTAAAAATCAAAGAAAAACATAAATCTCTAAAGCTGTTTTTATCGAAAAATTAGATGTCTTTGATGGACAAAATTTAGCATTTTGAGTTTATTGAGCAATTCAATAACAGAAGCAAAGAGCTGAGTAATTGAAACAGTCGGTTCGTGCTCAAAGGGTCTTGAATTCGAAGCAAGATCTATCAAAATCATAGTTACAACCCCATGTAATGAGTTGAAACGAAACGCGTTGACTCTCTGGTCATGCTGTTCAGGTTCGAATCCCATCTATTACAGTATGCCACTTGTGGAAAAATCTATCCTTGTCTTCGCCATTCATGACAAATATATAAAAATATGTATCTGAAAAAGGCTCAACATAGCCGAAACACAAAAAGCCAAGTTGGAGGAGAGCCCTGGGCTGTATGACTTGGAGAGTTACCCGGCGATTTCATTGAGCTCTATAGCTCAGTGGAAACATCGTTGACTCTCTGGTCATGCAGTCCAGGTTTGAATAATATCTATTGTGGTATGCCACTTGTGGAAAAATCTACTCCATGTAATGTGTGTACAGTACAGTGGGGGATGTGAAATACGGTGGGGGATATTCAATAGGTGGGAGATACCATGATTGCCGTGGGACTGCATCTTGGAGTACGGTGGCGGATGCGCAGTACGGTGTGGTCACATCATAATTGCCGTGGCGTATTTTCTGTACACATTCATTCTTCAACCTTCTAAAACAACATTGTTTTCCTGGGGAGAAGGGTTGGCTGACATTGGTTGCAAAATAGTTTATTGCGCATAACCATAGTCAATAGAAATACTCTATGGCAAAGGTAGAGTATTTCTACTGACTATCGCATAACGATACAACATCAATTCAAAGTCATTTTGGCAAGACTTGGGATAATTATTCTTCATCTTCACATAAAGAAATCATTTTATTTTACCGAAATGTAGAATTTGAGATTTCTAAATAGACTGTCCATTTTCTTCCCCCAAAAAGGAGAAAGAATTTAGTTCATTTTCCCTAGAAACCCATATTACAAAGAATATTCATCTCCAGACAAACGTTGGTTGTAATATCTTAACAAGAATTTCTAGTACAGAAAATGTGATGAACAGTGGAAACATTTTCGGGCATACTTAAAAGCTTTTTTCGTCTGACACTCCTCAGTGTATAAACGTCAGAAACAGACTGAAACACTTGAAAAAGGCGGTATTTATACCCAGATGCGGATCGAAATGCACCAATCAGAAAGAGCAGCTGAATTAGCAATGTGTTTTAAACACCAATCAGCTTGCTTGATACAGCGGAAAGATCAATGCAATTAATTTTAAAGAGTTCAAGTGAGAGAGCGAACTCTTTCTGTCCACACAGAACCGGCCTTTTGGTTTTGATTCTTCGCAATTTGGAAGTTTTGTACTACACGTGTTTTTTATAAGAAACCGGTTTATAAGAAACTTAGAACTGGACACCCAAAAAGTTAAGAAACTTTTAGAACTAGGAGGAAGAAGTTAAGAAAATGTAGAAATTTTTGCGTCCGTTTTCCAACATACAGACTCACATTTGTGGAGGTAGTATTTAGTTCCCAAGCATTTCCATGCGATTTCTCGCACCAGCGTGGCTAATTTCGTACGATTTCTCGCATCTGTAAGCAATACTTTATCCCGCAGAAGGTTTTTTGTCTTTTTTACTGCAATTCATTTCAATTAATCAAGAAACTGTTAAGAGACTTTTAAAACTAACTTCGGGCCAAAAATTAAGAAACTTTTAGAACTAGGCCCCGAGCTAGGTTTCTTATAAAAAAAAACGTGTACACAAAAATCATTAGTACAAAAATCTAATTACCTCGGCTGTTTTGAATTGTCCAGAAAACAATAACCAAGCAGCTATACATGTACCAGTTCTTCCTACATAAAAAACAAAAGATACTTTCAGGTGACTCACAGAGTAGAAATGAAGTTCAGGAATACTGAAAGTTTATGAAAAAGAACTCAGTTTTGTTTTCAAGAGAGAGAGATAATCAAAGACGTTTCAGTTTATAAATATTAATACTTCATTGCACTGTTTAGTGCAATGGAGTACACCTTTTTTGTTTAATAAGAAACCTAGCTCGGGGCCTAGTTCTAAAAGTTTCTTAATTTTTGGCCAAATTTTAATTCTAAAAGTTTCTTAACAGTTTCTTAATTTAATGGAAATAAATTGCAGTAAAAACGATAAAAAACGTGAGTATAGCAAGCAAATTATTAATATTATTGTATTGTAAAGAATTAGCCATGCTGGTGCGAGAAATCGTACGGAAATGCTTGAGAATTGATTACTACGTCCACAAATGTGAAATTAGTATATTGGAGAGCTGACACAAAATTTCTTAAGTTTCTTAACTCCCTCCTCATAGTTCTAACAGTTTCTTAACTTTTGGGGTGTCTAGTTCTAGGTTTCTTATAAACCGGTTTCTTATAAAAAAAATTACGTGTAGTCGACTAGCTTGCTGCCCAGAAGGTCACTGGTTCAAATCCCAGTAAATGATGAGAGATGAAAAACTGGGGGGAAATGGCAAAACTTTGTGTTTCTTTTCATTTCATTTCATTTCATTTTTATTCAAAAATTAAAAAAGTTCATTAATACAAAAACTAAAACTACTGATAGTAATCAATTTAAAAGCATATAAAAGAGGAAGGTAGCCCTTCAACCCGCAGGCTGATTTTAAAGAGGCCCTCGAAACTAAAAGCGAATAAAAATTTATATCTCTAAAATTTTTAATTTGAACAATTTCATAAATAGATTTTGGTGACTCTTTTCTTAAATACTTTTAATGCCGTGTGATGCTGTGATTTAACGGGAAACTGGGTACGATCTCTGAGAAACGTTAAACACAGGTCGTAATGCGGTTGAAGCTGATGAAAGGTAGGGTAGACTTCCAAAATAGCTGGATAAAACACTTTATTCATCTGGTGCTACATCTCGGTAATTTAAAAGATAAATAAGGTGTGCAAGAATCACATACCTTTTCCTCCTTTACAATGAACAGCGATGATATTGTCCTTGTCAGCATGAAGCCATTCTTTGGCACTGTGACAAAACTGAAGCAACTGACTGCAAAAGGAAATAGAACGAACTTATTATTGCAAAGTCCAACACTTTCTAACAAGAATATCTAACGCAACAAATAACAAATGACTAAGGACAGATTGTAGATCTCATTTGCCATAATAAATGCTGCGGAAATGCCTCTTTAGCGATGCAGACCTAGCAGCTGCATTAAGGAACTTGAAGGGAAACTTAACGGAGTACCAAAGTGAAAATCTATTTCTAGAATTTCTCAATTTGCCCTTCATTTCCTGAAAGAGCGTAAAAAATAATGCATACATGTGCAAAATAAGTCAGATACATCAAACATTGGCTGAGATATGGCCATTGGAAGAAATATACTTCAATAGCAAATCACTGTATTTTGCGCCCGGTGCCAGAAAACTTTATGAACCAGAGCAAAAATACAGCGATTTCTTA
>JACTAT010000004.1:2373845-2427940 GCA_014526335.1 Chrysaora quinquecirrha
GGTTGGCATTTTAGGATTTTCTTTAGGTCCCATTATGATTTACCGCATACGCAAAAGTGGCTGACAACCTTTCTACTTAGCATTTTGCTTTCGAAACAATGATTTAGCAGCAACAACAGAGCTCGGTCACATTGATTGCAAAGGATCGTGGTCAGATTCGAGTTTGCGAGACTTTGCGTACATTCTAGCATTTTAAAAGTGTTTAAAATCAACCAAATTCATACGCATGGGCTTGAAAGTTCCCGATTTTCATGCAGATGGGTCGAAAATTTTTGAAAATCCTCTCATACAAATGGATCCTTTTGTCAAATTCCAGATTCAGGTCCAATCATGACCCTGAAATACCCCCCCGGAGCAAATCTCACATGTTCGACCAACAATGTTTGATCATTCGGCCAGGACCTTATAGCCAAAAGAAATTCTGGAAAGGTCTCTTTCTTTCAATGAAATGGATAAAATCCATATAAACATTCAGTTCAATCGAGTTTACCCATATTCTGCATTCGCATTGATTCATGTTACTACTCAATAATTAACTTACTGCAAAGGTTGTATAATTTGTAATGATTTGGATGCTTCTCGTTGAAGAATCTGGAAACTTCCTGGAATAAAAGTAAGGCATTTCTACAAATAACGTACAATATATCTTAGATAAATTGCAATATTTGATTTTTCAGTCCCAGCAAACATCCGACCTTATACCGGTACCAATTTTCCATTCTTCAAACATAAAAATCTTGAAAAAGGAGCTCGTTCCTTGACCAACATCGTGAAAATCTACACCGCTCTTTATTCTAAACAACCTAAGTCGTTAAAAACTGACACCGCTACACCGATCCTTAAACAAAATCGCGAAAATCGATACAGTTCCGGGCGCCACGTCCCCAGTACCCAAATAATATGTAGTGCACCCCCGGTCTTTCTACATGATTTTCAAATATAGAAAATGACACTTCAGTACAAATGCCCTAACTTAAACCTATACTGTACATAATTTTAGAACCAAAGCTTCTATTAAGTGTGGTCTACAAAAAAGCCGAAATAAGTCAATGCAAGTAAAATAAAACAAAACTCACCGCGATACGATTTCTGTACAGGGATGTTTTGCCCGAAGAAGGAAAAGACATTGCAATAATTCGTTCTGAAGAAAAATGAAAACCACTAATCATTGAACAACTCACTAAAACGGACCACAAGCCGTGGACCTCATGTCACAGGCGGCATGAACAAAATATTCTGCAGAACATTACGTAAATTTTCATTATTTTTCTGACAGTAAAACACTGCCACAAAATGTTTGATAAAATTTGTAGCTACTGTACATACATTCACAAGAAAAATAAATATTTAGAAATATTAAAAACGATATTTAAAAGAAAAATAAAAAACCTTGAAAGTACGTCCAAATGTCGCTTAAAATTAAGAAAAAAATCAAGTAGACAGAATGTCTATTTTGGACATCTTGTAGGAATAAAACGCGAAGAAACAAAGATTAACTTGTAAAAAGAAAGGGACTATGGAGATATTTGGAAGATGCGTCTTCTAGACTACTTGGTCTGAATGATCGGGGTTAAGGTGGAATGGCTTTGGCTACTCCGAAACAAAACGAGTGTTTGAAGAAATGAATGAGAGTCTTCTCGAAGCTAATTCACCTGTGATATAAGTGAGATCCAAATCGAAACCATCTTTCTGGTATCTTCGCTTATTCTGAGATACCTGTGTTAAGAATAACATAGTTTAGGTATTTAGGTAGTTTAGAAACAGTGGAAATTGAGAGCAACTAAACAGCGTCTAGTAAAAAATGTAAGCCTACAATTTAAAAATTTTGCGTTTTTAGCAAAAACATGAAGAATAGGTATTTCACAAGGACTTTATCCTTTATATATAGCTCTTCTATAAGTGCAAAAATTGTTTAGCAAAGGCAGAAAAGGTCATTGCCTGAACAGTATACACTGTTCGTTTCGGCGGCAAAACAAAACGCTAATGAAGTGAACCAGCAACAACGAGAGGAGGTGCACAGACCAAAGAAAGCCATTTAATGTAAACTCGTTCTTAGTTTTTGTGTCCAGCAGAGCCTGCATGCAGTCCTCCTGTAGCCTCAGACTCTTCCCACATAAAGACTAGAGTTTGACATGTTCAGAGTTTGCAGCTGCAAGCAGGCCAGTGGAACAGAACTTTAAGGCTACAACCCTCAAATGACAATGTAGTATATTTACGTAAACTCGTAATGATGTAGAAATCATCGTCGGGGATTCTAGAGTTGAAAAGATGCGAACATGGCGTGTTCATTATAGGGCTGTTCTTATAAGCAATAAATAAGTGCCTATCTTCAACATGGTGCCTACATACACAACAGACAAATTTCAGGTCAGTCTACATGCAGGCCTTTCAAACCCGAAACTCATTAAGGTCTGAAAGTGAAATAGCTTAACATCGTCGGAGCGCTCACATCATGAGGGGCGTAATAAAACTCTGATCGAACTGATCTAATTTCAATCTTTCAGGTGTGTCAGAAATGTCAGGTCTCTCCATTTAGTGTCCAGCGACCTCATCTTTGTATTGAATCGAAGCTTCTCAATACGGCACTTCAACTGCGAACTGCTCGACCATACCCCGGGGACACTATGTACAATTTGGGTACTGGGGACGTGCCGCCCAGAACGATATCGATTCTCAAGGCTTTGGTTTCAAGAAACGATGGGATATGCACGATTCTTGTGTGAGAAATGGTTTGTTTTTACATTGTGTTATTTTACAGCGTCGGTGTGGTATACATTTTCGAAAGATTTGTATTAAGGTCCGGTATGTTTTTGATGCTTGGACGGTACGTCCCTTACAATTTTCGATGAAGTGCCCCCACTGGGAGACCATATATCTACCAAATTACTAAAATCAAACAAAGCAAACGAATACAATGCACGCTATCAGACTTAACTTACGAGATATTTTGTTGATTTTTCGAGGTGCTTTCTTCCAGTGAATAGACGAGCGAGTAGGAAAATTCTCAATAATCGCAGAACAACGACCAATCTAGAAAAGATGCACAAATGTTTATCAGGTCGAAAGGAACCAAAACTTATACAGAGTTGAGATGAAATAAATTGTTTTTACTGTTGAAAGAAACATTCTAAATTTAGTCGCGGCTACACGTACGATTTTTCTGTTGTTTTGGCGACGCGACAGTTCTTGGGGTGTAATTGTGAAGGAATCAATGTTTTTAAATTGATGACAATTTGTTAGTATCAGTCTGCTCACCATGGCAAACGATTTAAAAAATCCTTTGAATAATCGATCTCCTAGCTTGTGGCTTGACCTTGCTTACGGATTAACTGATACGTAAGTATATTAAACTTGTCAATGAAAAAATATTTTAGCCTATCATTTCATATACACTAAAGTCATAGCTACTGAGGGCACTTCAAAGAATTTAGAAGCCCCCTCTCTAATAAGACCCTCTCTAATAAGATCCTCTCTAAAAAGTCCTCTTTCTATAAAGCCCCTCTCCATAAAACCCCCTCTCCACGCGCCTTTTCTTTTTTGTAGACGTCGAAACGTATTTTTTTGGTACCGTCTTCTGAAAACGGCAGGTTTGGAAGGCCTCCAAAATCTCCTGTCCCCGAACCTGTAAGGTTTCGCAGACATCGCAAGGAATCTCGTTCTCGCTCTCAAACCAATGGCTTAGTTCTAGTTTGTTCTGATCAGCCCGCCATTTTCGGCAGCTGTGCTTTTTTGGTACAGGAAACGTTTTCTTGCTCAATCTACTGTTTTCAGAATTTGGAAGATCTACAGGAAACATTTTCTTGCTCAGTCTAACCATATCCAATATCTCAATCCAATGTTTGAAAAATTCCAGCCTGAAAATATAACGCACATCAGTTCAGTACAGATTGAACAGATATATAAAGCATCCTGTTTCAATTATAAGTCTTAAAGACGTATGAAAAGCTGCATGAATGGTAATTCATTCGATTCATGCCTATATAGATATTCGTGTTCTACTATCCACTAACTTACTCAAGGACGATATCACAATGACATTAGACATTTAGCCAGCACGCTTGAATTTGCACAAAGATTGATGCTTCTTCAAGTCTTTTAATTTCTGCGTTATTATAGTGAGAGGGGCATGAAAATTAATGGTATTAACGTAGGCATTAAAGAGGAATCTTAATGCCCATGACAACGCCAAGTGCTATGGTCAATGCCAAATATTTTTAATCAATAACAATCAAAGATTGAAGACTAGCTCCAATTCGCTAGCTCCACTATGCAAAAATTTTCTAGCTCCACTATGTTGAAGTAAGAAATGAGTTCTGTGAGCTTACCCCCAAGCAAAGACTCTCAAGAATAATTCCAGCATAAAGTATGACACAATAACTAAAGACAAAATCTCTAGCTCCTGTAAAAGTAAAGTAATTGTTGATTAATCGAAATATAACTATGTTATTGTTGCAATAAACAACATGGAAGCATCTCTGCACATATTCAAAAGCTTTTTGCAATGGAAACTCCTCAAAGTATGAACATTAAACAGACTGAAGCAATTAACTAGGCAGAATTTATACTCAGATGTGGATCAAAATGCACCAATCAGAAAGTGGAGCCAAACTGGAATTGTGTTTCAAACATCTATCAGCTTCCGGGATAGAGCAGGAAGATCAAAAGATTTAGTTGAAGAGTCCAGTGACTATGGTCCGAGTGAAGTGCAAAAAGGAACTCTTTCTGTCTACACAGAACCAGCTTTTTGGTTGTTTTGATCAGGACAGATTCCAAAATTCCTAATAAATGGAACAAAATCTTGCTCTGTCAATTATTTGAAAACAATGGTGCTGGTAATTTTCTGAACAGTTTGGTTTGTCAACCAAGTGAGTGCCCTGTGGCAGAATCTTGTTTAAACACCCATTTGAAAGCAAAGAATGAGGTCTTGTCTTGTTAATTCATCTACTTATATACTAGCAGCTGGTGCTAGATAAAACACTTCGCCCACCCACACCCCAAGAACTAGGCTTGAAATTATTCTTACTTGGCCATATCTAAAAGAGAATGAATCTACAAATGGTTTAATTGAAGATAAAAAGATAAAAAAACTGGAAGAAAAAAGTCTACCTTTGCTTCGTGGTTTTTTGCCAGTGCATATAAAACACAAACAATATCCACCAATACCAGAAGGATACTGAAAACTCTAAAAATGAAACATTTTCACATTTCACAACTGAACTTAAAAGAAACATGACATTTTGGCCTCTTCCCTCTTTCTGAGGAAGCATATTTACCATAGTTGAATGAGCACCCTCCCCCCTCAATGTGCACCCTTTTTAATTCTCAGTCGTTGAGCACAAACTCAATTAAGGAACTTAAGGAGCTTCTATCTCTTCAGACATCCAGGATGTTTTTAGACAAGATGAAAAGGAAGCTGAATGCACCAGTAAACTGTTTTATAATGGGTAAAGAATGCCTCCTTCTGAAATGTTTTCTCCTCACATCAGCATCCAATTTTGAGGATTGATAATAAAATCCCAGGTGTAGCCAAAAACCCCAGAAGAAGTTTAGCCCAATGTGTATCAATAATCAATATTTTAGTCTTAAGTTACCTTGTGATTATGTGATCCATAACCATATGAAGCTTGAATCTAAATTTTCTGAAAAAGAGAAGAAACTTCAAATGTTGCAAGCAAGTTTAAGTGGACAAACTGAAGGGACTTATTTTTTTTTACAGAGGGATCTGATAGAAATCACAGCAAAGAAGGCTGTGAGTCCAATACTAGCCTATGATTCCCTGAAATGATTATGTTAATTACTATCTAGGGAGCAAATATATTGTAAAAAGAAAGCTTTTTTCTGCTGCTGCTTAATAACAAATTTCATTGGTTTAGAGATCCTAATACGTGATTGTTGTGCAAAAATTTTGTAGGGAGAGACAACAGGGTGGAATTGCAGACTCTAAAGTTTCAAGAAAATTGTCAAATTTCCTTATTTTTCCTCAACTTGCGAAAAGTGAGAAATTTTTGAAAACACACCCCTTTCCTTTCCCAATACCATAAATCTTTAAATTATACCCCTGTGGGCTTAAGTAGTTTAGTTTATTTTGGAGGGGGGCTTAAATAAAAGAGCTTAACTCAAATAGTCAGGGGGTCAAGGCTTATTTGAAGGGGGCTTAGTAACAATTCCTCACTTTTGAGTGGGAGCTAATTCAAGGGGAGGTTTTTTCAGGGGGAGGGCAAATTCAAAGATTAAGGGAAACTGAACAACAAAATTTTTGAGCTTACCCTAATCTAGTTCCTAAGTTCCACACACGATTCTCTGGTGCGCTGTAAGAGCTAAGTGTTTTGTCGACAAAATTTCCTTGGTCAAATGTGTCTGATATTGCAATCTGATTGTGTTGTTCTTCAGTGGAAGCATTTTCTTGGATAGACAAATCATTTCGATTTGGAATTTCATCATCCCATCCTTCATCATCATCATCCTCATAGATCAAGTTCTCTTCGTCACTAAACATTTGATATTTATGGTAGCTCACATTAAAGTCCATGGCCATTTATAAACCTGTTAGAAAAAGCAAACAAAGTGAAAATACATTCGAAACCCTATAAATTGAACCCCAAAACTCCTACTGGGCGGAAACTTGTCAAACGGGTGCACATTTTTGGCTTAAACAATATGCAATATTTTTCTGTATACGGTATGCCAGAGTGCAGGGTATGGCACTTGCACACCTGAGATTTTCTATAGAACAATAGGTTAACAATAGGATGGAGCAATGGAAAGAGGCTGTTGCACATGTGAGATGTCGTTGAAAGCTGCCATACTCTGCTCTGTTCTGGTTTTGTTAAATTGGCTGCGCAGTTGGCGCAAACAATAGAACAATAGGTCACGTGACCTTTCTATTATTTTTTCGACGGGCAAAACGTGCAGGGCAAATTTATTTAGGCCAGTACAACTTGCCCACGCGAAAATCAAACTTTCCAGTCTGGCCATATACTCTGCAAATGGGACCCTATGCACAAATTTCAGTCTGGCCCAATGTTCCCAGAATCAACCCAAATATATACAATCTGTGTGCATAAACATAACGTAACTGTGTAGGGGCAGAGAGGGCAGGCAGGGGCAGGATTGATTACAAGAAAATACATTCCAAATTTCATGCAAAGCCAAAAAAAAATCAATCTGGTGGAGGATGTAGATATGGTGTGATTTCAGAAAGCAAGTATCTACATACAACAAAGATACCTATTTTATGCAAACGAAACTCGGTGAGGCGATTTCTCTTCTGACCTTTCTTATGCCTCCATTATTATTGTCTCTTGAATCGATTCCCTTCCTTAGGAGCAGAGCAGACGCTTGAATAGCTGTTAGCAAAAAGGAGATCGCAATGCAGAGCGGAAGTTTCTGGCGGAAGCAGAGTTGTTTTCTCAACCCCAGAATAACAGCGTGGTGTCAAATTTCAAGGACCTTGACTTCCTGGATTGATTGCGCCTGATGTTATTTGTAAACAAACAAAGAAGGTGAAGAATGAAAAAAGCTTACCCTTTCGTTTCGCCATTTTGTGATTTATTTATGGAAGAACGCCCGTTTCCATTACGAGGCTATTGAAAGAAGTCTAAAATTAATGCAGTCCACCAGTTCATCTTTTATCAGGTGTGCATAAGACAAGGAATCTGGAATCATGGAATCGCAGAATGTGGACTCTCGGAACCGTGGACATAAAGTTTGGGAATTTTAGATTAAATTCTATGTACAAATTATGGAATGAAAATTCATTAGTTGACAATAATCTTACTTTAAATAAAGCCTTTTCTGTAATTTCATAAATTTTAAATCCTGCCAATATTTCACTTATTATTATATTATTATGAAAATTTGCTTCTGTATTGTATGGGATTTTGGAATTCTTGCAGAAAGATATTTTGCAAGCACAAACTTTTCTAAATAATGCCAAATTAGCTAGAGCTTATTCCGATAAATTATGTTAACTATATTGAAATGCAAAATTTTTATTCCACAAAACTTCCCATGTTTTCTCATTTTGTGAAATGTCCCCCTCAGGCACTGCCACTGAATTTGCCATAAAAGACAATGAATATGCTAGACACAAGAGGTAAAGACAGGGTAATGGGGCTAAAGGGACCAAGGGTGGAATCCATGTTGTCTGTATCGAAACAACCCGATATTGAGTTGACAAAATTGTTTTCCTACTGGCATGAATCTTTTGGGAAAAAAATAGCAGGCATTACAATTTTCCTGACAGAAAAATGGATCTATTGCTTCTTTGGCATGAAAGCAGCTTTCATTGGCATAACCTTGGGCATCAAGATTGCATGGACTTAACCCTTGCATAGGGGCTTCACTAAAGGATTCTCTTTGATATCTTCTGAAACCAATTTGGATAAAATTTGTAACACGAATCCCTATCTACTCAGCGATCTTACAACAACCTTGTATACTCAATAGAAAACATCAAATTATAGATTTTCATTTTGCACCATTTCAAATATCACTTAAGGTACTAATTACAATCACTTGGGCAAATAACTTAGAACTAATTTATTTAATCAAAATAGAAAAATAACCAATACAATTCCATGCATTTTATGTGATTTTAGAATTGTTCTAAAATGAATTTTCCTTGTGACATTAAGGGCAATATTAACTCGACTGATAAATACCTGTGAACAAAACCTACTTTAAAGATCCTAAGTAACACAACATGCACAGAATAATACCTTTTACAATATAGTTATCTTAAAATATACCTACTTTACAGAAACAACACTTCTCTTTTGGGAACATGTTTTTTTCAACTTATTATAAACCTTTTCAAAGAGATCCGGGTCAGGTGCGACATTTTGCTGGAAAATGGTAGCCGTATCAAGTAAGGGAATCCTCTTCGTGGATAAAGACTGGAATTGTGGTCATTCCAGCAAATTTTGCTTCAAATTTACATTTAATGGGAGTTGAAGTGAAAGAGAGGATTCAAGCTCAAGTTTATCTTGTCTAGGATCAATTTAATGCAGTATTTTTCATTTTGTTAGTTAATTGTATCTTGTTTCTTGAGTGTCTGCAGACATTTTAAACATTGCTGTGGCAGATTCCTTTTCTTGTCTTTTTCTTCTAATGTTCGTGAGTTTGGAGCACTATTCTGCTGCACTATTTCCGCTGAAGCGATTGCAATTATGGTCTTTGTCCGTGGAGATATTTCCTTTACTTGATATGCCTACAGTTTTAAAGAAAAATGTTGTGCCTGACCCAGATCTCTTGGAAAAGGTCTATTCAACAATGTGCATCTGAAATTTCAGCTGACAGGATAAAATGGATAAAACTGGTCCTACTTTTATTCAAAGTTCTTTCAAGCCATTATGGAATCTAACCAAATATGTTATGTGATTCTCCACCAGGTGGTTTTCTGTTCCTTGCTCTCTGTCCAATGACCTCCTCTCCGCCTCCAAATATGTTATGGCTTGCTGGTCCTGGAGTATGATGTTTTTCCTGTCTTTTTATTTCATTGCCTGATAATGAAAATTGAAAAAAATTATTACGAGTATATGCTTTATTTAAAGTCATATGTTAGCAAAATCCTCAAATACTGGAAAGCAGCTACACTTTTATAAGAAACTATGCTCTGAACCATATAGTAGGTCTTCTTAACTTTGAGCACAATTGGTATAGTAAAAGTTTCTTGCAGAATTCTTTTTAGAGTTTTTTGTAGAATGAGAATGCTGTTTGACCTTTTTTTCAGGCAAAAGTAAAGTATTACCCAATAAGCATGCGTAGTGCTAACATTGGTTGGAATGGGTGGCCAAACGATGCCAAAATTCCAAAATCTTGGGTGAAATTTCAACCCTAACAAAACTTCATCCCTCCCAACATAATATTGGCTTAACCAAAAAGTTGGCAAAACACTACCAACATTTCACCAAAGATGTAAATTGGCAAACGTTTGGTGAAATGTTGATTATGTTCAGGGGTGGACTGGCAGGGATGTTAGGTTGCGATTGCAAGCCGGGCCTTGTTGTTAGACGGTCTTTAACAAACTTTTTCTGCTGTTTTTGAGCAAATCTCTTCAATTACTTGGAATTTTAAAGAGATTTGGATTGGTTTTGCTCAGTCGGAAAACAGTTGGAAATAACAGAAATTTCTCATGATGCAGATAATTAGGAAGAACTTTAAATAAAAAGATAATCAGCATATTCGCATAAAAATATGGAAGCAAGAAAATAAAGAAACGTGAAGATATGTAGAAAGGAAAACGATTTTGCCACTGAAATATCCAAAATAAGAAAGGGAGTATTTTACATGAACAGTAGCCTTTGCTTGGAATTGATTTTTTACAGGGGAGCTTGCTAGAAGCAACTAACAAAAAATACTATAGTGAAAACAGGCCCCTTTTACTGGAAATAGCAATCCTTGAGATTCACTGCCAGTCCGCCTCTGATTATGTTTGGCTTAGGTTTATAAAAAGCAAAAGAATGCTTCATAGAGCACGTCATATGAAGAAATATTAATGTTGCCCACACAGATGTGCAGAACTAGTGATACTGTGTATTTTAGTCAAAACAGATTATGCCAGGCTAAAATTGAAACTTTTTAAACATTGAGATCGATACTTGCCTCCACCACTAGCTTTTTCCACTCCACTTCCAATCACTGAGACATGACTCTGACCACCTGGTGGAGCTAAAACCTTAGTTGATGTATGCTGTCCACTATGTTCATTTGATGCTGCTTGTACAGGCTTTGATGCCACCTTCTCATCCCGAGACGGGTTCATGTCAGGTGGTCCAGAAAAAACAGATGACTTTGATCTTGCTTCCTGGCATTTGTTTATACCCTTTTGTGGTTCTGGCTCTGGCTCTGAAAATATATTAAAGTGAGTTGCCCCACCAGGAGGAGCCATTACCCTGAAAAGAAATTTGGAAGCTTGAAAATCAGAAACCAATAGAAATTCAGTATCCTTGCTAATGGCCTACCAGTAACAATGGAGCATATTCTGAGAAATTTCAGTACCTATCAACAACTATGAGAAAAATTCTGGTTTTATTATTATCCAATCAGAACATTTCAGAGTTACTGTATAGATTTGTGAAAATATTTTAGTGCGTTTTGACTACAAACTTTTTGCAGGTGTGAAACTCTTTTCTACAAAAAGATGTCTTTAAGGAGAGTTAGGAAACAGACTAGACAATATGAACAGGCTGATCCTCAGGTTGGCATTTTCCATATGCACAAATATATTGTTCTAAAATATCTTCTGCTTGGACAATGGAGGCTTTCCAGTCTGGAGGCATACACGTTTTTTTTATAAGAAACCGGTTTATAAGAAACCTAGAACTAGACACCCAAAAAGTTAAGAAACTTTAAGAACTAGGAGGAAGGAGTTAAGAAACTTAAGAAATTTTTTGTCAGTTTTCCAACATACTGATTTAACATTTGTGGATGTAGTAATAAATTCTCAAGCATTTCCGTGCGATTTCTCGCACCAGAATGGCTAATTCTTTGTAATACAATAATATTAATAATTTGCCTGCTAAATTCACGTTTTTTATCGTTTTTAATGCAATTAATTTCCATTAAATTAAGAAGCTGTTAAGAAACTTTTAGAACTAAAATTGGGCCAAAAATTAAGAAACTTTTAGAACTAGGTCCTGAGCCAGGTTTCTTATAAAAAAAAACGAGTACTGTGGTGGAACTGGACAGGACTGCCATGGAACTGGGGGATTGTTTCCCAGTGGCAACTGCGTTTTAGGTGTATGCATGTGGGGGTTCCCTCGTGCGCCATCCACGCCATCCCTTTCTGTGTGGTGTGTCGCTTCTGACCTCATTGGGAAGGTCCGATTGTTTTGTTTTTATCTTGCAGATAGAGAGTACAATTGTAAATTTATTCTTTTTTTAAATTTATTAAAAATTTTTATTCAGGTAAATTCGGCCAACTCAGCTATCTTTGGTTTTTGTAAATAGCATCCAGTAAATAAATTAATAATGATGATGAAGATGAGTGATGTTTGACTAACTAGTAACTAGCTACAAGGTATTAACGCAAAAATATCACAGTGAGTCTGAGTGACAGTCAGAACACAACAAATTCAATTCTGTTGTGTTCTTAAACAGGAAAATTAGGACGCCAAATATACTCTGCTGTAAAGTAAAGAAGTCTGCACATAATTTGCTGGAAAACTTCATTTTCTCCATTTCTTAATTAGTAGACTGGAAGATACTGTTGCTCTCGAGTTAATCTATTCATTCAAATACGCCTAAGGCCTGGGCCTATTCTTTCTCTTTCTTTCCACCTGTTCTGTTCCCGCGGAAAATGGTCTCTTGTTATGTTTCACCTTTTTGACAGGGAAAAAAACGCAGTAAAGTAGTTTGGCTTACTTTGTTGCTGGCTTTTTTAGCTTGTTAATGCCATGATAGTATCCGTCATCCATTCTTACAGTTCTTCTGAAATCAAGTAGCCAGGTGAATCTCACAGCAGCTGTTCTAATTGCCTTCACAGTACAAATTCAAGATGTCCTCCCTTCTCTTGTCCGTTCGTTTCGTTCATTTCAAAGGAAACCTTGACAAACTCCCAATAGGCTTTCAATGTCTCATCCGGGAAATGTAACTGTTTGAAATAATGGCGCAAATAGCGCACTGTGACGGAATGCTCCTTCGTTGTAACCACAACAGGTGGGCCAGATTGCCCAGGTTTGAAATTTTATAAACCACTTTCGAGCCCCTGAAATCCCTGAAATTTTATAAAGCACCGCCAAGAAACACCTATGCTTGCATTATGTAGAGATGTTGGGTAGCCTTAAGTGCAAAATTCGGCTATCTCTGCTGGAAAATGTCATATTTTCCCCATTTAATACAAATCCATTCCTGAGAGTCCCCGGAACTCTGCCTAAAACCCTATTGATATGGTTTAACCATGCTCTTTCTTGACTTCGCCCTCTCGGTCTTTCTCTTTCTGATGGGGCCATGACACGAGGTAGTCTCTTGGGCAAGAATAGAATGCTTTTCTTTTCGTGCAGGAAAGTACGTGTCTCTGTAAAAGTCTGGAACGGCCAAGTCTGAAAACGGTGGCTATAAGGTCGATTGGTCGATATATAAGGTAGATTTTTATATACCACTCTACAGACTTTATGCCTTGTGCAACAGCGCAATTAAGTCTCGATAGCACAAAGCGTCGAAACGTCAGAGCGACAAGGCCAGTTTGGAAACAGCCACTATTAAGCTTATTATATGACGCTCTACAGACTTAGTACCCCTTGTGCAACAGACACATTTAAGTCTCGATAGCAGAGACTAATTAAGAGTCAAACAGCAACCTAACTACTAATCTTGCTCCTTGGCTCAAGTAAGCCAGGTGATTCTATCATCCTTACACAGTGATATGGTGATGAATAAGTCATTAACAAATAAATAATGCACTATAATATCTATTTCATTCTCTATTTTTTGTTTTTGCTATATTTTCGCAGTTTAATGATAGCGAAAAATATTTTAATGATAGCGAAAAAGAGAACAAATATTAAAGAGAACAAATATAATGATAACAAATATTTTAATGATAGCGAAAAAGAGCGGAAAAATCTTTGGTCATACTGTAAAAAGCTTTTGTCGTCTGATGCCACTTCTACAAACGTCGGAATAAGATCAAAGCAAAAAAAAATTGGCTAAGGCTCTGAGGCAGAATATTTATACTTATAGTCAATTATACTTTTATCCTGGGATTACTTGGTATAATTTGGGTACGGCTACGTGCCGCCCATACGGGTGGTTTTGGGCTATAAAATTCTCTAACACTGGTATGATTTTGATAAGGCCCATATAAAAGGGTGGGGAATTCAAGAAAAAATTCTTAATTCACCTTTTTTGACTGAGAAAAATAGTGTTAAAATCGCTTCGAAGATGTTCGTTGTACAATTTCAAGTAGTTATAAGGTATAGAATGTCTTATTACAGTCATATTCTGTGACGTAGCCAGACATCCAACATTGGAGGGACAAAAGGGTGTGATCAAAGAAAATTAGTACGTGGTTTTAAGAAAAAACCAACCGAGTCGTACCCAATACGACACTTTAACGTGGATAGGTTTGTAAATCAAGGCTGCATCTGATTGTCCCTCTGTCCCTCCATAAGTCACGTCGTACGCACAGGTACTTTTAGGAGGAGATTCAGACGAAGTAAGACCAGAGATGTTTTTGCTCACTGCAGCCATCTTGAGAAGTTTTACACATCTCAAATAATTTTCAAATATTTTATCTTTTATACATTTTATTCTAAAATCTCCTAGGAATATTTCTAGCCAACCGTTACTTTCCTATTTGCTTCCGACTGATGCTTCCAGGAGTTTTGCGTTTAAATTAAGTAAAATCGATCTCAAGTTCAAAGCTAAAAATGGTTTATCTGAGTCACAGTTTAGAGCGAGTTCTCGTATTAAATTGGTGAATTGAAGACTTTCAAAATGCCTCTGGTTTGACCTGAAAAGAGTCATGAGATTTGAAATTAGACGTGTTTAAATACTGAGATAAGAATGAAACCAAAATGTTGATATTAAGGCATTGAAAAAGAAAAAAGGAAGAAGAGAAAAGAAATAAGAAAAGAAATTAAGCAGAACATTACAACGAAGAGTGAGTAGAACTTTACAAGGGACCCTAGGATCGAACAAAAATTTAGAGCAATTTACAGTAATATAAAACAAAAAAAGAAAAAGATCAGTAGAGGAAAACGGTTGGAGAAGATGAAATAGTAAAAAGTAATGAAGGAAAGAAACTACGCTGAAGTTCGACAGCAGAAGATAAGACAACTACTGTAGCTGAAAAAGGTTGAGACAATGAGATAGACAGAAAAAGAAGAGACAAATGAGACCAGGATAAATGAGAAGAAGAAGTAAAAGAAGAAGAAGAGAAAGAAGAAAAGAAAAGAAGAAGAGAGAAAGAGAAAACAAGATGAATAGGACGAAGAAGAAAAAGCACAAGAAAAGGAACAAAAACAAGAAGAACAAGAACAAGCAAGAAAACAAGAGGAAGGGTAGGACAAAAAGAATACAGAGAAGAAGAAGAAGTAAAAGAAGAAAAAGAAGAAGAAGAAAAAGAAGAAAAGAAATAGAAGGTAATAGCGGTAAAGTAAAAGGAAGACCAAAAAAGAGAGAACAGGATGATAAAGAACAAAGAAGGTTAAGACAATAAGAGCGACAAAAGAAGAAGAAGAAAACTAATAAGAGAAATAAGAAAAGAAGCAGTCAAAGAAAAAGAAATCAAAGACAACATAGAAAACAAAAAAGGTGTTAAAGAAGAAAAGAACAAGAACAAGAAGAACCAGAACAAGAAAGAGAAAAAGAGGAGGGGAGGGATATGGCACAAAGAAGACAGAGAAGAAGAAAAGTAATAGAAGCAACAGTAGGACGAGAACAACGATGCAACAGAGAAAGAAGAAAAGAAAGAGACAAGAGGAGGAAAGAGAAAAAGCGAAAAACAAAATCAAGAACAAGAACAAGATGAACGAGAACAAAAAAAGAGAAAGAGGAAGAAATTAACGAAAACGAAGAAGGAAAAGAAAAAATAAGGAGAAAAGGTATAGCTGTAAGAATAGTGGGAAGAAGATGAGGCAAAAAGAGAAGAAGAAGAAGCAAAACAGGAAAAAGAACCAGAACAAGAACACAAAGAGGAAAAGGAAGAACAAAAACAGAAAGAAAAGAAAAAGAAAGGAAAGGGAAGGGAAGAGAAGCACATGAAGAACTGGATATGGAAAAAGCAAGAGGAAGAAAACAAAAAAGGGGAGAATAAATAGCAAAATGGAGTGAACCAGAATTGCGAACAAGGAAGCCAGTTGAAAGAGGAACAAAACTATAAAACGCAACCTTACTCAAAGAAAACATTGGTTTCTTTAACACAGGAAAGGAGAAGTCAAATTTCACCTACTTGATTTTGGAAAGTCGTTGTAATACAATACTGAGTTTTTCAATCAGCTCAGTTTCAGCCCATTTTGTTTGAAATAATTCATAGAAGGTTTTTATCCACGTTTGTGTACTCAAGCTTTCCAGAAATGAGGAAAGGTAGGCTGAAAAAATGAAAAAAAAATCATCATAATTAAAAATTCTCAAAACTTAGTATAACGTTAATATAACTATAAGTTGATTCTACTATTAAATGAGTGCTATATGAAATGGCACCTCAGAAGAGCAAGCCACCAAGCACTCTAATATTTTTAATGCAGATCAAGGGTTCTCGCGGCATTACAGCTGATGTGGATCTGTAACCAGGCCGTTATTCTAGAACAATCCCTGGGTATTCAGCTATGTTAATAATAAGCTTGTGAATATTAACAAAACTGAATGTAAAATTGAAACAAACAAGAAATCAATAGTATTCGTATTGAGAAATGACCTGAGCTGTGAAGATTTGAGCACATCGAAAAATGGCAATTATTACCTAAGCAATGATGACTATTTCCTAAGAACATCGAAGTCAACGGAAAAGAACAACATAAAGGGAACTTTTATCATGAGAAATATTTCTTACGAGATTCTACGGTCATCTGCATAAGAACATCGACTGCCATATTCAGCAATCCCTGAAAAGAAAGGAAAGTAAAGGAGTGAGAATATTATTAGTCTACAGTGGACCTGAACAACAAGCTTACACACTTGTGTAGCTTAAATCTGTTGTGAATTTGTCTCTTCGCAAACAGCAACGACAACAATCCGAAAGCTTTTGGCTCAGAGAGGTTTGGAGCGGTTATGAGGTTGGTCGCTAGGTGGTAGCAATAACTAGGACTCTTGTAATAAGTCTATATGCAAGCCTGACAGATACAAATTCGTAAGCACAATACGCAGCAACATTTACTAAAATAATATAAATAGCTTCAAAGAACAGTTCTAAGGCATTTGCTTAAGTGCAATAAGGTGAGAGGTTATTGCGGTTGCCCGCGCTCATGCATCTCATGCTCGGGGTTGTTTTGTCCATCTACCCCACTGCCATCGACCTTGCCTCGTCAAATTAAATACAATTAAGAATTAGCTTTTAGCATATATACCTTGTGAGACCCTTTGAGAAATGACATGATAACAGACGAGCCATGATGTGTAACGAAGAGATCTTTACCCTTATCAAAAAAGAAAATTTCTCTTGTTAACTAACGTAATAACTGCCATAAAACGAGATGAGAATGAGGACTGAACCACTCCAAACTAACGAAGGCCATTAGGCTGTGACTAGGCAATTCTAAAGCTGAGATTGACTTGCACCTAATGTCCTCCGACAAGTAATTTCTGATCCATCGAATTCGGAAGGTTGCATTGACTTTGACTCCAAAGACAGGGATTCTAGTAAGATCGCGAGATATTCCTATGGGTCGGCTTGTGGCGAATGAAATTGTGCATGGTTCATACTAAAGAAATCTCTAAAGAAATGTAAAAATACAAGGAAAACCAGAAAAAAGCCCTCCATTCTGCTCTTACCCTTTCCTCCCTGGTGTCGATCTTCAGGATATCCAAGACTCTTGCTAGTATATCAGCTACAATGAAATAAATAACGTTAAACAAGACGCTTATTCGTAGATAGTAACTCGAAAATAAGTTAAGATATACTGACGACCCCGAGCGACTAAAGTCAGGCTTATGTCGAGGAACGATTTTATATAGCTAACGTCAACCAGTTGTAACTGCAAACTCATGTCGACATGTTAAAAACTGGTGAGCACAGACTATCGCGATCGCAAGAGCGCTCAGGTCGACTACGACAGAGGCAATCAGTCGTCAGCTAATCGTAGAGGTAGAACACGCGCAACTTTCTGGAACTGTGCACCGACTAGTTGCCGTCAAAAGGAATTAGTCACCAACTAGTTCCAAGAGCGCTTAGATTGTCAGGTCAATTGCGATAAATTAGTCTTAAAAAAATCGCCGATTAGCGGTTGGCAACTAGTTCTGACTGTGCACAATGTCGACATAAGCATAAGATAAATGCAAAAGGCCCACACAGGGGAGATACCAAAATCCCGGACTAATGAACATCTTACGACGCTTAAACTTTGCTTGATGGTGCCTAGTTGATGAAGAATAAAGGCACTGGATATTTTCGGAGAAATTCGACATTGAGCGAGTTCTACATCGTGGCCGAACGAGCTAACAATAATTGCTTGGATGACGAGATGATCAGGCTGTAGAAACTTTCCATATTTTTCTAAAAATTATCTTTTGCTCGCAATTAGAATCCAGAGAAGTCGCCTACCTTGGTTGATAGTTTTCATGATGATTAACGCAGATAGCATTCGTATCTGGATGTTATTGCTGTTTAGAAATGCATCGCCTTGCTTCGAATTTTTCGTGATATTGTCGCTTGATGCATCAAAAAATGAGTCTGATTTGCATACCTGGAAGAAAATACCAAAACGAGGAATATAAACAGTTAGGGCTTGCTTCAATGACATAAGAAGATGATTATGATATTTTTAAAAATGCTTCCAGGATCTTAAGGTCATTGCTCACTTTTCGAACATTACTACAAACATTGACTAAGCTCCACATCTTAAAAATTCAATTCGCTTATCATAACTAGTTTACCTGTGATTTATAGATCTCTTCCCCAATTCTTCTGTAAGTAGACACAGGTATACCACCCTAGCAATTAGAAAAAAATTAGGAGGGATAGAAGTTAGCAAATAATACAAAACAGACGATTACGTGAAGATGGGTGATTCTATTTTGACACTACAAAGGCTAGGATAATGCTTCATGCAATTCATAGCAGTAGCAACCAGCCATCACGACTCAGCATAACTATCAATCGGGCTCCCTGGAATCGATAATTGTAGGCCGTCAAGGGCAAAAACAAATAATCGGGCGTTTTATGAACATTCAAAATTCAGTGTCACTGTGTCTACAACCTCAACTGTTAGGTAAACCAACATTAGGCCAGGTCAAACATTGCTTGTCAAACATTTGAGATTGGTTCATCAACCATTGTTTAAACGTTTTTCCAAGTCATAGAAAAATTACTTGACAAGCCTCAATACGTAGAATTCGTTGCGTAATGTTTTGAAAAAAGATGAAAAACATAAATGTTTGTCAGGTTATATTTTGTTATGTGGTGAAACGGTAAAACATTTTGCTTGTCAAGAAAATTTGAAAATGTTTGACAAACAATGTTTGATAATTTAGCAAGGGCGGGTTTACACCCAACAGTTCGTTTGAATTCCCTTTGCTTACAGGATGCTGTTTAGGCAGGGTTGGCTAACATTTCCAATATTTCAACCAATATTCGAACGAAAAATTTTTTAATTGAACAGCCTTGAGCAAACGTTGGAAATTTCCTATTTCTGTTTATTCCCTTAACGTTTACAAATCAGTAGATTAAAAGATGTCTTAATAGCTTCAAAAGATGAGGATGCTGTTTTTCGCACTTTTGTCTCCAGTTGAGCACCTTTGCAAAAATTACACGCATTTTGTTGGCAAGGGTGGCCAAAATGAATTCAACATCCTGAAACGTTGGGTGAAATAATGATCCTCATCAAGCCTCACCCAGTATCAATGAACATGATTTGTACCATCCAGCAGGGTTGCAAAATGTTGCCAAAAGTTTACCCAACGTGAATGTTGGGCAGTATTTAGTATAATATTAGCTACGATTGTCCGGGGCTCTATTGATAAAAATCAGGAAATGCATACATACATACGTACATACAAGTTTCATCAAAGTTCATCAATGATCGTTTCATTAAATCGTGCGGTATAATCATACGATCGTAAAGATCCTATTGAAACCAAGCTGCAGATCATAACGATCGGCATTCAAGGTAGACAGAAAAGAGCTCACCTTTCTATTTTGATTCCTATAAGCGTGCATAAGCGACCAATAAACAAACTGGACGAACGGTAGTTGAAATTTTGGAGAAGCCAAAGCATTTGGAATCAAGGAAAGTTTTTGCAAAATCTACAGAAAAGAAAATGTTCCTTCAGAAGACAGGTCTTAGAAAAGGCCTTGGCCAAACGATCAAACATTATTTATCAAAAATTTGAAATTCGCTTGTCAAACAAGGTTTGAACGTTTGGTTGCATCGCAAAACATTGCTTGACAAAGAGTTTTTGAGTTGCAAAAGTTCAAAAAAATTTGACGAACAATTTTTGTGACGTCGTCATACGTTCAACCTTGTTTGACAGGTGAATTTCAAAACTTTAAAAACATTTCAAATTTTTGAAAAACAATGTTTGATCATTTGGCCAGAGCTTAATAGTCATATTTGTCATCAGCTCTTTCTTTTATATGATCTAACAGCTAAATGTCTGAATAAGCTTTAAGAGAGACCTAAAATCTCTGCTGTACGGTTTTCAAGAGCCTCTGTAGACCATGCCACATTGCAAAGATGCAGACCGAAACAAGCCTGGCATGTGGTTATTTTGCCATTGCTCCCATTTTCTAAGCACAGGATAATCCCGTTATAACGTAGTTCGCTTATAGCGTCATCCTAAGATATAATGTACCTTAAAAACTGTCCGTGGGACTACAAAACAAAAGAAAATACAATTTGTGACGTGCTTTTTGTCTACCGTCTGCAGCAGGGAGCCCTCTACAGCATCTTACTTTTGAATCAAGCTAAGAAGAGCTACTACCTTAAATGATCTCTCATTGGTTATTTCTGCGATGACATCATTCTCCCCTTGACCCGTCTCTTCAACTTGGTGTGACATATCGATTCGGTTTTTCAGCTCTGATTCTGCCAGCCATTCCAAGCATACAGTAAGGACCTCGCCGCATGCATTCAAATCACTCTAAAGGGTAAAAGGAATGAAATACAAGCTTCGCTGACAAAAATTAAGGCTGTAGGCTCTATGGTCAAACGATCCAACTTTACTGATCAAATTTAAGATTTGCTTTATAAACCGTTACCAACAAATGCTTATAGTAATACTTTTGAAAATCATCAAAACATTTCCATATTGTAACGATTTTCATATTTCATATGTTTGTCGAACAATGTTTGCGACGTGGTCAAATGATAAAAATTATGTTTGACATGGAAATGTCTGACGAACAACTTTTGATCGTTTGGTCAGCACCCTAGACTCTAAAAGACAATTTTGCATTACTTTATTTTAGATCGTTAACATATGAAAAAGAAACTAACATCTGAAAGCGAAACACAATTTCGTGAAGAAAGATTCAAGTTTCCATCATATAAATGTTTTAGACAATATTCGAAATTTTCTGATTCGATCAAATCCTAGAGCTCTTGGAGCGTAAGCGAGAGAGGAGAACATCACATGATATTGTATGTATACCAGGGTTCATCGTAATGAGGTATTATAGTTCTTGGAGTACAGATATCGGCAACGTTTGATATTCCTGATCCATTTATCCCAGATATGCTTCTTAGTCACTCGTCCTCTCTTCTTTTTGTTTGCAAGAGCCCTCTCCCCCTAGTACGAGAGTCCTATTTCTTTAGCACGCATTTTGAAAAGTTTTAGCTGACTGCGATCTCGACTGCAATGGTCGTCCTCCTGCACGCAGGCATAGAAGCGTGCAGTGTGAGTTATTATTGTAGATACCCAAATGAGGCGCAGTGGCTATAGCGTGCAGGACAATCAAAGTGTTTTGGGTTCGAGCCATAGTCTTTCCATCTGGGATTGCAGAGATAACAAACTTGGGCAAGTTGTTAATACAATGTTTCTCACTCTGCCCAGGTGTATAAATGGGTAGCTTATTGGTAGCTATGAGCTGCGCATGTGGCTGCAACCTGTCATATGCTTTATGCATCCAGAGCAAGGGTAAAGTGTAAACTTGATTGGGTAATTGATGAAAAAACCTCCCCTTCTCGTTGATTTGTCTAACGATCAGGCCTCGTGGACACTATAATGAGCCATCTAGCCAGGTAGCTCATTATGGTGAAGCAATTGAGGCTTCCAAAAAAGACGGGGGCAGTTTCTATGCTACTTTGTAACGTTAAATTCGTTGAATTCCCATAACTAAGGATATAATTCCCAAAATTCCCTTCCAAAATGCTTACCAAAAACAAAGAGCTGACAGAAACGTCCGCATCTTTTCAACAAGCCTCTATTGGGCACAAAATCAAAGGATACAAAGTCGATACCTTTCCCAGTATAATAAACTTTAAACGCTTTTACTCCAAACCTTCAATATTCCTAATCCTGCCATATCGAAGTTCAATAAATTGGAGTCTCTTACCTTGAGTTTTCTCATCTGTATTTCTCCTGTGTCGTGATCTTTATCTGTGTAGGTGAAAGGAAAAGATGTCCATTTATATTGTAGCGACAAGGTATCTTTTCAATGTTTCAAATGAAGCCTTGCGATAATAAAGACCAAAGAAATGTACTGAGCCTGATACACGAAAGACATGGCTGCAATAAAGCTACACACTCTAAAAGCTATATTATGCCCTCCATCAATTGACCCAATCAGTTGAGCCTCTTTCAAGTAAAAATTTCCATTTGTTCCTCTCTATTTTGCCCACTGTGTTATGCCAACTGACTTTTATTGTAATGATGGTACGAAATGCAATTTTAATGTATTTCGTACTCGAGCTTTATTTCTTAGTCCATCTTCTGGATAGGTCCATTCTATTTAAAGCAAGCTAGCTACAAAAATATAAGCTAGGAATTTCAATCATTCGTGCATGGAATGGACTGATAAAAAAGATGGGCCCCGAAATTTCGAAAGAAATTTCTTGCATTTTTTATTTTATTTCCTATTACATTAAGTTTTATATCTGACAGAGTACCTCCTGAGAAAGAAAAGAAAAGAAGACAATCTGTACTATAGTTGATTAAAAAAATAGGTTTAAGAAATTGAGGTTCCGAGGCTATTATCATATAATTTGAGTTAGAAAAAAAATAGTAAAACATACGGTCTTTATTTCTTCCATTCTTTTGAACAGATTTAGTTTCTTCATCCAGTTGTTTCTTTAAGAGTTCATTCTTTCTCTAGAAAAAAAGAAAATCAGGTTATTCGAGGATTATCATTCACAAGTCATATGTTCACTTAATGACTCCATGACTCTGTGCAAGTGCACTACAGGTATTTGAGTTCTAAAGATTCCTGGATTAAACTCGTTGAAAAGTACAAATCCAAAAGAGCTCCACTTTCTACTGAGCAAATTGCTGGCAGTTTTTATGTCGTTGTGAGCTTTTTGGAGTCTCTTGGTGTCCAAAATCAAACCAATCACTCATTGAGAGATAGTGGTTAGCCCTGCTGAACCCTTCATAAATGAGGACTACATGCAATTTAATTCTAGTTTCAGTGTTTTGGTCTTTCTGTCTAGGTTGTCCTCAGGTCTCTTTGCTATTCTGAGGCTGTCTAGTGGATATTGAAAGGCGGAAATTTGTTGAAAGCGTTCTCATTCACGTTGTTTGATAATTTTTTTCAATAATTACTAAATAAACTTTAACTTTACCTGTAGATTTGTGATTCTATGGCTGAACGATGATACCTTCTCTTCGAGCTTTTTATTTTGCTCTTCTAACTGCAAATTCTAGAAAGATCGGTTTTAGTTTAGACTCGAGGAGTTAGTGCAGCTACAATGGAACCTCCATATAACAACTAGAATATACCAGTCCAAGATAAAAATCTCTAACATGTACACTTACACAACAAGGTTATATAGATGATATATTATACGTTGGCATACTGTTTGCATGTATAGGTAGTTTGTGTACCGTACAAAGCTTGCACAATAACAATAACAACACTTGTTTACAGGGCCGTCGCTAGAACTCTCAAGTAGGGGGGGGTGCCGAATGTAAATTTGCCGACAAAATGGGTGTGGCCTGGGTGTGGCCTGACTGCTACGATGAATTTAAGGGCCCGCTCTCCAGAGCACTGAAACTCTTTTAGAAATGGAGGGCACAAGAAAAAGGGGCGACTTAAATATAAATTTGCACAAATGCTTTTCCGACTAGGGGGTTCGGGGCATGCTCCCCGGGAAAATTTTTGAGAATTATTGAGCTAGAATCGTTCTATTACAATTTCGAATTACAATTTTCTGAACCGTTTTCCACTGCCAATCCAATAAAAATCGACGCCAAAGAAGACTATGACTGAAAAAAATGATTGTGTGATGTTGCGACGCCATAAGCATTATTGCCATTAGACCATTAACGAATGAAGATATAAAGGTATACATATTGTACATTAGATTGTCGTGCCATTGATAATAAGTCACCAAGCAATGAAGTAAGCGCTGAAGTGGTGCTAATTGTGAAGACCCAAAAACGTCGTCAAATTCAGGCAAAAGTTTACAAAGAAGACAACGTAGTTCTAAGCGATTTATCTTTCTCGATCCGTCATTTTTGCATAGAAAATTGTTTCTTTAACTCACTTTCAAATGCTACATGGTAGCTAATATGCAACAGGATTCTGTGATCGTTCAGTTATAATATGATGCGATGCACACGCGGGAGTTCCTAGCAGGTTATTGCTTACCATAGAAATTTTGGCCCTAAATTTTCTTTGTTGCGGACAATGCCCGCATTAGAGACAAGTTGCCGACAGGCTTGAGGCCAGGGGGGTGCCGCACCCCCCGCACCCCCCATAGCGACGGCCCTGCTTGTTTAGACCTATGTTCCTATCCACAAAATCTATCCCACTCTTTTTTAATACGAGTTCCTTAAGGGAATAAATTTTCGCGGGAATTAATTTTCGCGGTTTTCGCGGATTTTGGTCATTTCCGCGAAAATTAGTTCCCGCGAAATTCCCAAAATATGCTTGTCCGCGAAAATAAATTCTCGTGAAATTTCCAAAATTTAAAAATCTGCAAATTTTGAAGGCTTTTGTCATTAGAGAAATATTTCACTGAAAAACTAAATATGGTTTTTGCTTCTGTATTTAACAGTATCATTTGTATCCTTTGTAAGATTTCTAGTCCAAAAAAGAAAGAAAGTCACTCAAAATATTCCTTGTTTCCTTTCTTTTTTATATGAAAATTATTTGATCCGCGAAAATAAATTATTTGATCCGTGAAATTCCTTTCATCAACGAATCCGCGAAAAACCGCGAAAATAAATTCCGTTTTTTTCGCCCTCTTTTTCCACATTTCCTTCTTTATATCAGCGACAGTTCAAATCATTCCCAATAGTCACAGACTTACCGTAAAGCCCCACATTCTCTCTTCTGTCGCCAATGGAAACAAAGTACTTAGTTGCAATCCACATAAACTCAGTATTCCAATATTTCCAACTCACTTACAGGTAATAACTTTATAGATAAGGCACAGTGTTCAAAATACAGTTATTTCTGACAAGGAGAATTTAGCAAGATGGAGATTGATACGGAGGAGGTTAAGATAAGCAGAATTGGGCATCAATTGAATAATTCAGTATTCATGTCATCTTTATTTTCATGTTTACCTGTTTTTTGATAGTGTCATTTGCTTGTTTCATTACTTTAAAGGAAAGTTTTGTTCTTTTCGATTCTTCCGTTATTTCCAAAATTCTTGCTTCAAATGCCTAAAAAAGATTATTAACTAATAATAACATTGGCGACGCCGTCCCCACAGTCTGGTCTGTAGTGCTATAGAAAAATCGTGTGCCCGGAAAGAACCGGGTCGGGCATAGGAAGATGAATTACATTGACAATGTGCTTAATAGGTGTGATGGAATAGATGAGGCCAGGGACATGGCGACTGAGCGCCGGTGGCTCCTATGAGCTATGGCGAAATGATGATAAACTAATAAAGAAGTAAATAGATATCACATAAAAGTGCTAGAAAATTGACCTACACTTTTCTCATAAACAATAATCAAAGTAAATAATTGAAAGCGCTTGTTTAACTTTAAGCATGACTATGCTATCGGGGCTCCGATGAAAAACTAAGAAAAACTTTTTTCAAGAACAAAACGATTTATACAATTAACTAACATAAATAACAACATATTTCTCATCGTACTTGCCCATGAGACTATGCATTAAAAGTTAGAAAACGAAGCAAGGTTATATGACTTTTACTGCTTTCACACAGCACCATTAAACCAGCTTTATGTAAACCAGTTTAGCAAATACTGCGCTCTGATTGGCCAATCAAATAATTCGAATTGATTTGATTGGTGGAAATTGAAACTGGCTTAAATGAAGCTGGTTAAATCATGCAGCTTGAAAGCAGTATTTGCTGTAGAAATTAGTATTCAAACATATTTCACGACAAGGAACAGTATAAGGGACGTTCAGCCTCATTTTGTTGAAAAATTAAGTAACTCCAGCCTCAACTCAAACCAAAGGTTCCTCATAAAAAAACGTGTGACATTCTAATATAAAAGAGTGTTTCGATACCTTTTCAGTTTCTTTGCAACGTTTTTCGCACTCAAACTGAATCAATTCATCTAACTTATTCTCATAGTCTTTCAATTTCTTTTGTAACAGTTCGTTTTGAGATCTTTTCTCTTGCAGCTCTGCCTCCCATTTTTTCAATCTCTGGTTTTCTCTCTAACAAAATACAAATAGGAATAGAATTAATGAAGAATGAAACAGATTGGATTGGAGGTGCTGTGGCGTGGTGTTCTTATCCAACTGGTCTGTGGTGTCAGAAGCCCAACGAGGTCAGGGATCGAGTCCAAGCTACGATAGCGTCACAACCAGGGTTGAGCTCTTAATTAAACTGCTACTGAGATCCTAGCGACTTGCGCTTAATACACAATTTTATCTTCACCATTCAAAAATGGATAAAAGTCAACTTTAAGTAGCTTTCTGCTGGAGGCAAATACATGACGCTAAGACAGCAAGAAAAATTTTGACGATAGGTAGATCTCCTTGCAAGCGGATTGCATTTGTCAAACATGTGGACGAGGTTTATTCGACTTCCCAGAGTAACCAGTGCACTGTGCCACGGTAGCTTTTCTTAATGCATGTCAGGGGGTTTAGATTCTAGATATAGAGCTTATGTAAACCTGCAGCTTGTGCTCCAAGACTGATATTCTAGAACGAATAATTTGAAGAATAAATTGTCATTTCTTCCATCAGTTCTTCCCGCCAAAAGGTGATTGGTGTTTAAAACACAATGTCAACTCAGCTTTTCTTTCTGATTGGTGCATTTTGAGCCGCATCTGGATATAAATTCCTATTAATTGCATCGCATCTGGATATAAATTGTTTTGGTTTGTTTCTGACGTTCATACTCTGAGGAGTGTCAGACGAAAAAAGCTCTTAAGTATGCCTGAAAATGTTTCCGCTGTTAGTTGCAATTTTAAAATATGGTGGAAAACTAAGAAACTTTAAGAACTAGACCTTGAACTAGGTCTCTTATAAAGAGGTGTATCTCTTGGCACTTTTTATCTGTTTAGTTCACATATGCATGAGAAATAAAATTTAAAATAAAAATCAAGAAAAATGAAAATCTTATAGATATTAATTTGTCTTCACCTGTAATCCTTCACTGATGTGGCATAGCTCTTTGTATATTTTCTTCACATTTATCTGAAATCAATAGCAAACAATAAATAACAAAGTTCTTTGGTAGATAGATTATTTAGTGTACAAGTATTTTTGCACCAAATCTTGAATAGCATTCAGTATAAGGTATTTGAGAAGGTTGCTTATCTGCCCTGGCACCAAAAACTATTATTCTACAAAGCCAAAGCATGAAATAAGAAAACTTATGATAAGAAATAATCTTTACATTTTCTCTGTGTCTTCCCTTGTAACTGCAAGACTCAGAATCATCCACATCTTCACTTCTTTCTGATGAATTCTCTGGAAAAGCAAACAATATCACTGACCACTTTCAATAAAATAATATGTTAAAGTTGTCAAATTAACCAAAGGCTATGAAAGAAGGGATGTCTGGGTGCAAAGTTTTACTATAATAGCATTGGTATTATTCATGTTAGGAGTGTTCAAAGCTTTTGCTTTAATAAAGGCTTAGACCAAGTGGGATGAAAAGTTTCACTAAAACTCACAGAAACTTAAAATGTTCCGAAAGTTAATAATACCTGCAGTGAGTGAAATTTTGTATCTACAATCCCGGACAAAACTCATGAGACTAACAGGAAAAATGCTCTTCTTACAAAACATATCGTCCCCCTTCCCCCAAATCAATGTTGTTTTCGCAAACAAAAAACAGATGAAAGTAAAAGACAATCTGTAGAACATCAAAGAACCCCAACATTGGATTGGGGGAGGGGGGAATTCATTTTCTTCCTATTTTGTACAAAGTATTTCTAAATTGATGCAACTTTATGGAAGTCTCATTGAGTTTTGTCCGGGATTGTAGATAAAGTTTAAGTTTTGAACATTCTATATGATTTTTGAAAATTGGACATTTTGTGATTTTGAAAATTTCAATTTCAACAGCCTTTCATAAAAAAGGTCTATCGATATTTGTTATTTTTGTTTACGGTTGACTACTCTCTGCCCGGATCAGGGTGGAAACTATGTTGTGTGTAGCCTGCGTGCAGACTCAAACCTCTACCAAGGAGGTAAGAGGTTTGAGTCTGCACGCAGACTACCTCCTTCGTAGAGGTTTGAGTCTGCACGCAGGCTATGTTGTGTGCAAATTTGGCCAAAACGAGAGAAAACAATGCCCCTATTGTTCGGAAAACAATAGCCTACGGTGCGCTAAGCGCAAAAATCATTGTGCGCAGAAATCTCACCCAGTCTGAGCCTAGCCTACAATCCTCGCCAAAAAGGCTGGGACACTTCGAACTTTTGTAAAATTCTCACTCTAAAGACGCATACCCCCCTCCCCCCGACTCAATGTTGGTGAAATCAATGTTGACAGTGGTCCCAACATTGATTCGGGGGGGAGGGGGGTCTTATTACCCAAATATGTTGTAATGGGACGGGGTTGTTAAGGTAAAACATACTTATAACATACTGTCCCCAATATTTTTGGCGAGGATTGTCTGAGCAAGAGCAGAAATCTAAAATTGTGTTTTTCTCAAGAATGGAAAGACTCAAAAGGCTCAAGTGATTTTTATTGTAAATAGGAGGAATGACTTTATATTTTGGGGGGCTTTGGGGGGTCAGGGCCAAAATTTTGCAAAATGTGAAAATTCATTGAAAAGTGAAGGAATCCTTTGAAAAAGGCCGTAATTCACTTTCCAGCATCGCAAAATCATAAGAGGCAACGGTACACATTTTCAGCTCCAGAAGCAATACCTTTATCATTCAAATGCATCTTTAGAACCGTTCTGTAGACCACAATTCAAGCGATGCGTCTGCCGCTGCGGAGGAGAGAGCTTGACATCTAAGAAACTGACAGTTCTCCATCATTTTCTACCGCATAAAAGTGAATAACTCAAGTCCAAATAATTTTCCCGTACTTCTCGCTATCCGACAATACATTTCTGGGGTATTTCATGTTATAAAATAATTTTCCTTTTGTCATTCCTTCTGAGTTCGTTTTCTGACAGTTCTCCACTCTCTGTAGTAAGTAAACAATACAGCTGGTGAAAACCTATCTTTAAAAACAGGTGGAGAACTGTGAGAAATATACTTTGCCATGCATTGGCAGTCGAACTCTGTTGAAAATCTTAAAGTAGACATGAAATAATACAGAATTACAAAGTTACAAGTGCAGTCTTTCAAGCAACGAGGAGATATTTACATTTGAAGATGGAGAACTGTGGGGAGAACTGTGTGGAGAACTGTAGAACTTGGCATCCCGCTTGGTTGCTCCTTATTCAATTTCGCAGTCCATCAAATAACAATGCCAATTATGCTTACTTTAGCATTCTTCCGTTCTCTGTTGTGAAGATCAACAACACTTGAAAGCAAGTACATCATGCCTGCATAATTCGTTTCATTTTCTGAATTTCGTAATAATTCACTGCTAAACGGTGGAGTCAGTTTATGAGCTTTGATGAAAGGTTTTCAGTATATAGTTAGATTCGTCTCGAGACAACATAATGCAGACTGTTTTATGTAAATTTACAACCCTCCCGTTACTGTTTATAACAGAATTTCTTACCTTCTGTTTTGCTGTGATTACTCAATATTCAGACAGCAGAAATCTAAAATTGTGTTTTTCTCAAGAATGGAAAGACTCAAAAGGCTCAAGTGATTTTTATTGTAAATAGGAGGAATGACTTTATATTTTGGGGGGCTTTGGGGGGTCAGGGCCAAAATTTTGCAAAATGTGAAAATTCATTGAAAAGTGAAGGAATCCTTTGAAAAAGGCCGTAATTCACTTTCCAGCATCGCAAAATCATAAGAGGCAACGGTACACATTTTCAGCTCCAGAAGCAATACCTTTATCATTCAAATGCATCTTTAGAACCGTTCTGTAGACCACAATTCAAGCGATGCGTCTGCCGCTGCGGAGGAGAGAGCTTGACATCTAAGAAACTGACAGTTCTCCATCATTTTCTACCGCATAAAAGTGAATAACTCAAGTCCAAATAATTTTCCCGTACTTCTCGCTATCCGACAATACATTTCTGGGGGTATTTCATGTTATAAAATAATTTTCCCTTTTTGTCATTCCTTCTGAGTTCGTTTTCTGACAGTTCTCCACTCTCTGTAGTAAGTAAACAATACAGCTGGTGAAAACCTATCTTTAAAAACAGGTGGAGAACTGTGAGAAATATACTTTGCCATGCATTGGCAGTCGAACTCTGTTGAAAATCTTAAAGTAGACATGAAATAATACAGAATTACAAAGTTACAAGTGCAGTCTTTCAAGCAACGAGGAGATATTTACATTTGAAGATGGAGAACTGTGGGGAGAACTGTGTGGAGAACTGTAGAACTTGGCATCCCGCTTGGTTGCTCCTTATTCAATTTCGCAGTCCATCAAATAACAATGCCAATTATGCTTACTTTAGCATTCTTCCGTTCTCTGTTGTGAAGATCAACAACACTTGAAAGCAAGTACATCATGCCTGCATAATTCGTTTCATTTTCTGAATTTCGTAATAATTCACTGCTAAACGGTGGAGTCAGTTTATGAGCTTTGATGAAAGGTTTTCAGTATATAGTTAGATTCGTCTCGAGACAACATAATGCAGACTGTTTTATGTAAATTTACAACCCTCCCGTTACTGTTTATAACAGAATTTCTTACCTTCTGTTTTGCTGTGATTACTCAATATTCAGACAATCCTCGCCAAAAAGGCTGGGACACTTCGAACTTTTGTAAAATTCTCACTCTAAAGACGCATACCCCCCTCCCCCCGACTCAATGTTGGTGAAATCAATGTTGACAGTGGTCCCAACATTGATTCGGGGGGGAGGGGGGTCTTATTACCCAAATATGTTGTAATGGGACGGGGTTGTTAAGGTAAAACATACTTATAACATACTGTCCCCAATATTTTTGGCGAGGATTGTCTGAGCAAGAGCAGAAATCTAAAATTGTGTTTTTCTCAAGAATGGAAAGACTCAAAAGGCTCAAGTGATTTTTATTGTAAATAGGAGGAATGACTTTATATTTTGGGGGGCTTTGGGGGGTCAGGGCCAAAATTTTGCAAAATGTGAAAATTCATTGAAAAGTGAAGGAATCCTTTGAAAAAGGCCGTAATTCACTTTCCAGCATCGCAAAATCATAAGAGGCAACGGTACACATTTTCAGCTCCAGAAGCAATACCTTTATCATTCAAATGCATCTTTAGAACCGTTCTGTAGACCACAATTCAAGCGATGCGTCTGCCGCTGCGGAGGAGAGAGCTTGACATCTAAGAAACTGACAGTTCTCCATCATTTTCTACCGCATAAAAGTGAATAACTCAAGTCCAAATAATTTTCCCGTACTTCTCGCTATCCGACAATACATTTCTGGGGGTTTTTCATGTTATAAAATAATTTTCCCTTTTTGTCATTCCTTCTGAGTTGGTTTTCTGACAGTTCTCCACTCTCTGTAGTAAGTAAACAATACAGCTGGTGAAAGCCTATCTTTAAAAACAGGTGGAGAACTGTGAGAAATATACTTTGCCATGCATTGGCAGTCGAACTCTGTTGAAAATCTTAAAGTAGACATGAAATAATACAGAATTACAAAGTTACAAGTGCAGTCTTTCAAGCAACGAGGAGATATTTACATTTGAAGATGGAGAACTGTGGGGAGAACTGTGTGGAGAACTGGAGAACTGTAGAACTTGGCATCCCGCTTGGTTGCTCCTTATTCAATTTCGCACTCCATCAAATAACAATGCCAATTATGCTTACTTTAGCATTCTTCCGTTCTCTGTTGTGAAGATCAACAACACTTGAAAGCAAGTACATCATGCCTGCATAATTCGTTTCATTTTCTGAATTTCGTAATAATTCACTGCTAAACAGTGGAGTCAGTTTATGAGCTTTGATGAAAAGTTTTCAGTATATAGTTAGATTCGTCTCGAGACAACATAATGCAGACTGTTTTATGTAAATTTACAACCCTCCCGTTACTGTTTATAACAGAATTTCTTACCTTCTGTTTTGCTGTGATTACTCAATATTCAGACAGCAGAAATCTAAAATTGTGTTTTTCTCAAGAATGGAAAGACTCAAAAGGCTCAAGTGATTTTTATTGTAAATAGGAGGAATGACTTTATATTTTGGGGGGCTTTGGGGGGTCAGGGCCAAAATTTTGCAAAATGTGAAAATTCATTGAAAAGTGAAGGAATCCTTTGAAAAGGCCGTAATTCACTTTCCAGCATCGCAAAATCATAAGAGGCAACGGTACACATTTTCAGCTCCAGAAGCAATACCTTTATCATTCAAATGCATCTTTAGAACCGTTCTGTAGACCACAATTCAAGCGATGCGTCTGCCGCTGCGGAGGAGAGAGCTTGACATCTAAGAAACTGACAGTTCTCCATCATTTTCTACCGCATAAAAGTGAATAACTCAAGTCCAAATAATTTTCCCGTACTTCTCGCTATCCGACAATACATTTCTGGGGGTATTTCATGTTATAAAATAATTTTCCCTTTTTGTCATTCCTTCTGAGTTCGTTTTCTGACAGTTCTCCACTCTCTGTAGTAAGTAAACAATACAGCTGGTGAAAACCTATCTTTAAAAACAGGTGGAGAACTGTGAGAAATATACTTTGCCATGCATTGGCAGTCGAACTCTGTTGAAAATCTTAAAGTAGACATGAAATAATACAGAATTACAAAGTTACAAGTGCAGTCTTTCAAGCAACGAGGAGATATTTACATTTGAAGATGGAGAACTGTGGGGAGAACTGTGTGGAGAACTGTAGAACTTGGCATCCCGCTTGGTTGCTCCTTATTCAATTTCGCAGTCCATCAAATAACAATACCAATTATGCTTACTTTAGCATTCTTCCGTTCTCTGTTGTGAAGATCAACAACACTTGAAAGCAAGTACATCATGCCTGCATAATTCGTTTCATTTTCTGAATTTCGTAATAATTCACTGCTAAACGGTGGAGTCAGTTTATGAGCTTTGATGAAAGGTTTTCAGTATATAGTTAGATTCGTCTCGAGACAACATAATGCAGACTGTTTTATGTAAATTTACAACCCTCCCGTTACTGTTTATAACAGAATTTCTTACCTTCTGTTTTGCTGTGATTACTCAATATTCAGACAATCCTCGCCAAAAAGGCTGGGACACTTCGAACTTTTGTAAAATTCTCACTCTAAAGATGCATATCCCCCTCCCCCGACTCAATGTTGGTGAAATCAATGTTGACAGTGGTCCCAACATTGATTCGGGGGGGAAGGGGGTCTTATTACCCAAATATGTTGTAATGGGACGGGGTTGTTAAGGTAAAACATACTTATAACATACTGTCCCCAATATTTTTGGCGAGGATTGTCTGAGCAAGAGCAGAAATCTAAAATTGTGTTTTTCTCAAGAATGGAAAGACTCAAAAGGCTCAAGTGATTTTTATTGTAAATAGGAGGAATGACTTTATATTTTGGGGGGCTTTGGGGGGTCAGGGCCAAAATTTTGCAAAATGTGAAAATTCATTGAAAAGTGAAGGAATCCTTTGAAAAAGGCCGTAATTCACTTTCCAGCATCGCAAAATCATAAGAGGCAACGGTACACATTTTCAGCTCCAGAAGCAATACCTTTATCATTCAAATGCATCTTTAGAACCGTTCTGTAGACCACAATTCAAGCGATGCGTCTGCCGCTGCGGAGGAGAGAGCTTGACATCTAAGAAACTGACAGTTCTCCATCATTTTCTACCGCATAAAAGTGAATAACTCAAGTCCAAATAATTTTCCCGTACTTCTCGCTATCCGACAATACATTTCTGGGGGTATTTCATGTTATAAAATAATTTTCCCTTTTTGTCATTCCTTCTGAGTTCGTTTTCTGACAGTTCTCCACTCTCTGTAGTAAGTAAACAATACAGCTGGTGAAAACCTATCTTTAAAAACAGGTGGAGAACTGTGAGAAATATACTTTGCCATGCATTGGCAGTCGAACTCTGTTGAAAATCTTAAAGTAGACATGAAATAATACAGAATTACAAAGTTACAAGTGCAGTCTTTCAAGCAACGAGGAGATATTTACATTTGAAGATGGAGAACTGTGGGGAGAACTGTGTGGAGAACTGTAGAACTTGGCATCCCGCTTGGTTGCTCCTTATTCAATTTCGCAGTCCATCAAATAACAATGCCAATTATGCTTACTTTAGCATTCTTCCGTTCTCTGTTGTGAAGATCAACAACACTTGAAAGCAAGTACATCATGCCTGCATAATTCGTTTCATTTTCTGAATTTCGTAATAATTCACTGCTAAACGGTGGAGTCAGTTTATGAGCTTTGATGAAAGGTTTTCAGTATATAGTTAGATTCGTCTCGAGACAACATAATGCAGACTGTTTTATGTAAATTTACAACCCTCCCGTTACTGTTTATAACAGAATTTCTTACCTTCTGTTTTGCTGTGATTACTCAATATTCAGACAGCAGAAATCTAAAATTGTGTTTTTCTCAAGAATGGAAAGACTCAAAAGGCTCAAGTGATTTTATTGTAAATAGGAGGAATGACTTTATATTTTGGGGGCTTTGGGGGTCAGGGCCAAAATTTTGCAAAATGTGAAAATTCATTGAAAAGTGAAGGAATCCTTTGAAAAGGCCGTAATTCACTTTCCAGCATCGCAAAATCATAAGAGGCAACGGTACACATTTTCAGCTCCAGAAGCAATACCTTTATCATTCAAATGCATCTTTAGAACCGTTCTGTAGACCACAATTCAAGCGATGCGTCTGCCGCTGCGGAGGAGAGAGCTTGACATCTAAGAAACTGACAGTTCTCCATCATTTTCTACCGCATAAAAGTGAATAACTCAAGTCCAAATAATTTTCCCGTACTTCTCGCTATCCGACAATACATTTCTGGGGTATTTCATGTTATAAAATAATTTTCCTTTTGTCATTCCTTCTGAGTTCGTTTTCTGACAGTTCTCCACTCTCTGTAGTAAGTAAACAATACAGCTGGTGAAAACCTATCTTTAAAAACAGGTGGAGAACTGTGAGAAATATACTTTGCCATGCATTGGCAGTCGAACTCTGTTGAAAATCTTAAAGTAGACATGAAATAATACAGAATTACAAAGTTACAAGTGCAGTCTTTCAAGCAACGAGGAGATATTTACATTTGAAGATGGAGAACTGTGGGGAGAACTGTGTGGAGAACTGTAGAACTTGGCATCCCGCTTGGTTGCTCCTTATTCAATTTCGCAGTCCATCAAATAACAATGCCAATTATGCTTACTTTAGCATTCTTCCGTTCTCTGTTGTGAAGATCAACAACACTTGAAAGCAAGTACATCATGCCTGCATAATTCGTTTCATTTTCTGAATTTCGTAATAATTCACTGCTAAACGGTGGAGTCAGTTTATGAGCTTTGATGAAAGGTTTTCAGTATATAGTTAGATTCGTCTCGAGACAACATAATGCAGACTGTTTTATGTAAATTTACAACCCTCCCGTTACTGTTTATAACAGAATTTCTTACCTTCTGTTTTGCTGTGATTACTCAATATTCAGACAATCCTCGCCAAAAAGGCTGGGACACTTCGAACTTTTGTAAAATTCTCACTCTAAAGACGCATACCCCCCTCCCCCCGACTCAATGTTGGTGAAATCAATGTTGACAGTGGTCCCAACATTGATTCGGGGGGGAGGGGGGTCTTATTACCCAAATATGTTGTAATGGGACGGGGTTGTTAAGGTAAAACATACTTATAACATACTGTCCCCAATATTTTTGGCGAGGATTGTAGGTAATAGTCTAAGAGCCCATGATTTATCATACCTGTAAAATCTTCTTCAGTTGTTAAATTTGTAGCAGTTTCATCTTGATATTCCTCTTCTTCAGATTCCGAAGATGCTATATTCGCTCTTAATGATTCCAGCCTAACTATTTCATACATTTCTTTCAATGCTTTATTATAATGTCTCTTCTCCTTGCTTGACAATAATTCACTTAGGCCCATACCTAGCCGTTCTTTTGCTTTTGTACTTCTTCCAGACATTTTCCAAATTGTTTCGGGCTTTATCAGCTTTGAAACACTGATGTTTTACTGAATAAAATTAGAATTTTTCCCAATAAAAAGGATGAACGAACTTTACTTGCAACTACAGACACCAAATCGAAATGTCTCTTGTTTTGTTTGGGCTGCAAACTTTGCCGCTGCAACTTGAATTTAATCATTTTCTGATGCATTGTGGGTAGAAACTTTCGCGTTTTTCGCGTTTTTGGTCCTTCTCTGAAATCCATCCAAAACCAAACCATGACCCCCTCCATCGCAATTGAAAAGGTGGAAGGGATAACATCTAAAGCAACATTCGTTGACAACCCATTAGGTACAGCGCGTCTCCCAAAATGAAAAAAATAAAAAAATTCATGTAACTATGTCATATTCAAATAAAACGAACATGTGAGAATTATAAATCTAGACTTAAAAAGACTTTTGTGATCCAATCACGGATGCATAGTGGTAGTTTGAAATTCAGGTAAGGGCCGATGCACTGACACCCACTTCGTGAAAACATTTGAAGAAATTCCGGAGAAATTCATCAATTTTATATTGTAAGTATCTCTCATGGTAATTATCAATTGCCAATTTGACCTTCGAACAGAAGTCCGAGAGTCAAAAAAGTAGCGACATGCGCGAAAATTATTTTTCCACAATTCCCTGAATTACTTGAAGAAATTCTATCAGTATAAAGACGATGTCATCACATAACTGTTCAGTGTGTGAGTCGGAAGCTAGCGGGATATCCAAGCGTAAGCATATGGTCTGGGGGCCGGATAGTCCCACCCCCTTGGCTGGCCGAAGATTCACAGGAGAATAGCGATTTCCTGTAACGGGAACCACCGTAAGATGCGACGCCTCAGCCACATTGTCTCGGCATTGTGGATGCAAGTGGGGAGCATTCATCTCCAGCACTGAACAATGTTTTTGCTTTTAAATATGCAAGGGACCATTATTAGATTCCTTTCCACTGCCCTTTGTGCATATACGCATATGGCAGCGTTTATGGTGCATAAGTATATTTCGGTATACAGCTGTATATTGAGTATATAGCTGTATTTTGTGCATATATGCATATGGCTGCGTTTATGGTGCACACAATGTAATTGAGCATATTTCGTTATACAGCTGTATATTGAGTATATAGCTGTATTTTGTGCATATACGCATATGGCTGCATTTATGGTGCATACAATGTACTTAAGTATATTTCGGTATAAAGCTGTATTTTGAGTATATATGCATATGGCTGCGTTTATGGTGCATCAATGTATTTAAGTATACTACGGTATACAGCTCTGCATTGAGTATATATATGTACCTTGTGCATATACGCATATGGCTGTATTTATGGTGCATACAATGTATTTAAGTATATTTCGGTATAAAGCTGTATTTTGAGTATATAGCAGTTTGGGTACGTTTATGGGTTGATACAATGTTTTTGTCTTACTACGGTATACAGCTCTGCATTGAGTATATAGCATGTAACTTGTGCATATACGCAAATAAGACTAGTATTCATGGTAGCATACAATGTATTTTGGTATATTTGGCGGTATAAAGCTTTTGCCTTTCTGGTTTATACTGTTGAGACATGACCTAATTAAGGTTAACAGGTAAAATATTTAAAGCAAATTCAAGACTATACGTCAGCTCTAGAAAAGACATTTATGGTACTGTTTGGCTCTTTGTCGCTTTTGTCTTTCTAGTTTATAACTGTTGAGACATGACCTAATTAAGTATGTTAACATACAAAATATTTAAAGCAAATTCAAGACTAATACGTCACTTTTAGAATAGACATTTTTGGTACTGTTTGGCTCTTTCGTCGCTTTTGTCTTTCTAGTTTATAACTGTTGAGACATGACCTAATTAAGTATGTTAACAGGTAAAATATTTAAAGCAAATTTAACACTATCTACGTCACTTGTAGAATAGACAGTTTTGGTACTGTTTGGCTCTTTAGTCGCTTTTGCCTTTCTGGTTTATAACTGTTGAGACATAACCTTTTCAAGTATGTTAACAGGTAAAATATTTAAAGCAAATTCAAGACTAGTACGTCACTTGTAGAATAGACATTTTTGGTACTGTTTGGCTCTTTAGTCGCTTTTGTCTTTCTGGTTTATAACTGTTGAGACATGACCTAATTAAGTATGTTAACAGGTAAAATGTTTAAAGCAAATTATGACAAGTATATCATTTCATTTGCAATGAATATGCTTTGGTACTATTTGGTTTCTATCTCTATAGTAGATTTTTGCCTTTCTGACGTTTAAAGCCTTTATACTTTTAAGCTTTTAAGTATAGCCTTTATACTTATAAGCTTTTAAGTATGTCAAAACATTTTTCGCTGTTAATAGTAATATTAACAGCATTATCCCCTTTTTATCGTGTAAATCGTTTTATTGGTAGAATGATTTATGTCAACTACAAAGCATAAACTACTCAAAAAATTCCTGCCCAGAGGGGGAATGGAATGGAAGCGAATCTCGATGGTTTCTATTTCAAGAAGAAGAAGCGCGTATCTACTGTATTTAAGTAATTGACTCACATTGATTATCCAAATGACAAAATAAGGCCAGCAACACAGTTATAAGTCTTCTCCAAATGGGATAGTAGTCTCTCATTCGATTCTAAAATATTATTCGTTAGGTAACTATTTTTGTAGAGTGTTGACGCACATTGACTATCAAAATGACAAAAATAAGACCAGCAAGGCCATTATAAGTCTTCTCCAAGTGGGATAGTAGTCTATCATTCGATTCTAAAATATTTTTCGTTAGGTAACTATTTTTGTAGAGTGTTGACACACATTGACTATCAAAATGACAAAATAAGACAAGCAAGTACGGAACTGAGAAGTACCAACAAGTACGGACAAGTACCACAAAGTACAGACGAGTACCAAAATGTACCGACAAGTACCACAATGTAATTATGAGTACCATAAAGTACTGACAAATACAATAAAGTACCGAGAAGTACCCTCAAGTAGCAAGAAGTACCAAAAAGTACTGAGAAGTACCATAAAGTACTGACGAGCACCACAAAGCACTGACGAGTACCACATAGTGCTGACGAGTACCACAAAGTACTGAGAAGTATCACAAAATACCGAGAGGTACCACAAAGTAAAGTGCTGACAAGTACCATGAAGTACTGACAAGTACCATGAAGTACCGAGAAGGACCACAAAGTACTGCGAAGTACCAACAATACAAGTACTGGCGAGTACCAACAAGCACGGGCAAGTACTGCAAAGTACGGATAAGTACCACAGAGTACGACAAAGTACCACAAAGTACTGCGAAGTACCACAAAGTACTCAGAAGTACCACAAAGTACCGAGAATCACCTCACCACAAAGTATTGACAAGCACCACAGAGTCACAGAGTATTGAGAAGTACCAACAAGTACGGACAAGTACCACAAAGTTCGGATAAGTACCATAAATTACGGATTAATACCACAGAGTACGACAAAGTACCACAAAGTACGGAGAAGAACTAAAAAGTACGAAGAAGTATCACAGAGTACTGATGAGTACCACAAAGTATGAGTACCACAAAGTACGGACAAGTACCATAAAGTACCGAGAAGTACCAGAAAGTACCAAGAAGTACCACAAAGTACTGACAAGTACCAGAAAGCCCTTGAATTGTGATGAGAAGTACTTAAACTGTTCATTAATTGATTATCAGATTTCTGTTGATGTAAATGATCTAAAAATTTATGTGAATGCATTTTAAAATATTTCAAAAATTCAATTTATTTCAACGTGGATATATTTCAGTGCTCCCCCCATACTGCTCTTTAAAAGTGGGATCAACAAACGCACGCGTATTTTCGCGCTTTCGCTGTTTTGTAAAAAGTCAGATTTCATTTCATGTTATTTCATCAAGACAACAAGATGGGAGAAGGAGACGTCGAAATGGAAGATGCCGCTCCCTCAAGCTCCAACACATCCATAAAACCCGAAAAAAAGCGATTCGAAGTGAAAAAGGTATAATGCAAAGGTTTGACGGCACTTATAGGACGATAGATAACGAAACTGAATGCCAGAAAGATAAAAACCAACCAAGCGAAGTGAGGTCATGATGAAGGTTTCCTTCACTTTTTGACTTAGACCAGGCTAGGCCCTTGAATCTGGCATAAAAATAAGGCTGAACAGAATGATCGGATTGCCATAGAACAGGTGATAGGAGTATAGCATGATTTTAAAAAAGTAACAAATCGTTGATATTTTCTTTTCTTTTTTAGTGGAATGCAGTGGCTCTTTGGGCTTGGGGTGGGTATTTTTACTCTTTCATTTTGTTTCAACAGCAAAAGGGGCATTATTTAAGGCCTTGCTTCTAACTTATGAAAATGCAGAGGAACTTAGTCTACTGATATAGGTAGTTAGTATTCATTATTCAAATTAAATATACTCTTTTTCTTTTATAAGAACCAGGAAATTTTTATCGAGGCTGGCTGTTCTTAAGATTTTGCCGTTTTTGAGCCTGAAATGTTCTTAATCTGTTCTTAATTCCTTGGTTACCTAGATATCTATATTTTTTAATGAAAGTCTAGGGTGGTACTAGGTTTGTGTGAAAATGCAGCAATCTTGTCTATTTCTTTTTTTGCTTGCTTTTTACGTTCAGTTTGACTGTATGGCTTACATATTTAGCTGATATTCTTAGCGCTTTTTAAAAGGCCAGCCTCAGCTTGTTATTAATTTGTTCTTAAAATCTGGGCAAAATCCAGGCTCGTGTTCTTATAAAATTGTTCTTATAAAAGAAAAAGAGTGTATTTATCAAATAACATTAAAGTCCTGGCCAAACATTTTCAAAATTTTACTCAACAAAGCTTGACAAAAGTCGAATGATGTTGAGCAATGTTGAGAAGAGGTGGCCAAATGCTCTTGACTTTCTACTCGACTTTTTGCTTCACCTTTTGGTAGCCACTGGTAAGTGAGAAAAATTCTTGACGGTGGTGGAAATTCAAAATTCCGACTTGTGAGGCCGAGAGGCCTAAATTTCCAACAATCAATGAAAATGTTCTATTTTGTGCCATTTTTGAAGGAAAATTGCAAAATTTCCAACAAAATCGGAAGAAATGGGGGGCTGAGCCCCCAAATTTCTCCCTCTGGTTCTTGAACTTCTTTGAATAGACAAAATGTAGATGAGCATAAAGTCAAACACCTGGCCCCCCAAACACTCCGACAATGCTTGACCATACCAGGGCCAGATCTAGGGTTCTGGAATAGGGGGGCCAATACACACTTTTTTTTATAAGGAACCACTTTATAAGGAACCTACATGTAGAAGGCCCGAAAATTTAAAGAACTTATACTACTAAAGAGAAAATCATTAAGGAACTTTTCAATGTTGCATGCTTTATCACTGCAAATAATCAAGAATTAGAAAGCCAGTTCCATTCATTTGCAGTCGAAATCCACATAAATTGTACGTTAAGCATGTATCAAATGTTTCCTTTAGTAGTCCTGAGCTTTGCTCACATGCAAGTGTCTCTCTATTATTGTTATGACCACTGTATGTGCAGTTAAAATTAAGGAACTATTAAGGAACTTTTTGAACTATGATTGCCTCAAAAGAGGTCCAAAAATAAGGAACTTTTAGAACTAGGCCTTGAGGTAGGTTCCTTGAAGGTGCTGTGGCCTAGTGGTGTAATCCAGCTTACTCGTGGTGTCAGAAGCTCAGTGTGGTCAGGGTTCGAGCCCAGCCACGGTAGCGTCACGGCCAGGTTCGAGGTCTCGATTAGTTTACCTACTACTGAGATCCTAGCGACTGGCGCTAAAACACCATTTCACCTTCACCTTCACCTATAAAAAAAAGCCTGTAAGCTGGCAGAAGGCCTACTTCATGAGCGCCAAAGGCACATAACTCCAAGAGGGCTCTGGAGGCACTCCCCCAGATAAACTTTGAATCCTAGATGCCTAAGATGCAATTTCGAAGCATCCGGGGGCATAATTTCTTAATATAATCAATCATTTTTAGGATTAACTGAAAAATCGAGGAATCTTAACCTATTATAAGAGCACCTCATCTATTAAGGTTGTCAAAAATAGGGGGGCTAGAGCCCCCTTGACCCACCTCTAAATCTGCCTCTGCATACCTTGAAAGATGGCATCATTGAGCAGACACATTGATTAAATTTTGCTCAACTGCTCTCGACACGGCTCCACAACACTCAACAAGGTGGCCAAATGCTCTGAACATATTCAACAAAAAGTTTAGTGCTGTCGAGCGAAAATTCAGAGCGTTTGGCCAAGTGATTCACTCCATTTAAAACAGATTTTTCCTACTTTTGCCTGTTTCTTTTTGTAGACATTGTAGTAGACAACTGTGCGATTTGCAGAAATCACATCATGGATCTCTGTAAGCATATTTATTACAATGTCGCTGATTATTCCTGTCAGATAAACTTTTTCATTCAAATTTGCTATTATTTCTGAAGTTGCTGTTGCCTAAGCCAGCTGGCTCATAGTTCCAGGGGCTCAGTATGGGCAGGGTTTGAGCCCATGGTAGCATCACAGCCAGGGTTGAGTGAGGTCTCTATCAAACCTACTACTGACATCTTAGTGACTGGTGCTAAAACACCACTTCCTCTTCGCCTTCACCTTGGTTACTATTTATCCAAAACCCTGAAGATTGGGTATAAAATTTTGTGACTTAGTGTTTATGGGCCTGAATATACATTTTTTGATATTAGTTTTGGCTTTGAAATCTTTTATACAGGTGGGTTGAATTGTGGAATGTCAGTAGCAAATGATTGTCCAATTGTAGATCATGTCACTTTTGGGAGCAAGAGTCTTTATTAGTAAAGTAACTTGGTTTGATTCCATACCCATCAAATACTTGAGACATAATTAAAAGTAATTTGCTGAACGCTGTCTATGTTTTAGGTATTGAATGCCAAGCAAACCAGGCATCAGCAACAAGTGAAGAATGCACAGTGGCGTGGGGTGTTTGTAATGTAAGTAACTTGTAAAGCAAGAAACCAAGCTTGTTTGTTTGTTAAAGCATAAGGCTGTTTCCATTAGCATAACTTCTATTGTGGATCTGTAGCCCATGGGGGTTATTTCATTGTTCAAATGACTAGACGTGCCGCCCAGTTTTTCCAAACCCACCCATGTCTACCGATAAATTCTGTTTCTCGTGGTACCCATGTATAGAAAAAAACGAAATTTTTGACCCATTTGTACCAATATCTTAAATGTTTGAACCCAATTTAACGCCTGAGGCAACTCTAAATGCGTCGAAAAGTCATTTGCGCTGAAAACTAAAACGCACTTTTTATCACGCTTTTCAAAGCAATGCATGTCTAAAATGTTATATACATTTTACTACCTATGTGTAGAGATTCTTTACGAAAAATCAACCCATATGTAGGGAAATTGGTGCTGAAAAAGTTACCCATTTGGGCAGCACGTCTAGTATAACAAACAATGGAAGTCCCCCCCCCCCGAGATCTGTAGCTTTTTTCCTACAACAATATCTAGTTTAGCAACAACAGACTGGTTATGTTTGAACCTATCTGCAAAATTTCTTGTTTTGATTTTCACACAAAACTGATGAAAGCATGATATTAACTTGATCTTAAAGATTCTTATTCTGTTTTAGCATGCTTTTCACTTCCATTGCATATCACGCTGGCTGAAGACACGTCAAGTTTGTCCATTAGATAACAGAGAATGGGAGCTACAAAAGTAAGTTTTTCACTTCATGATAATAAGCTCCATATAAGATCTTGGGTGACGTTACTTTCTTCAGTAGAAAGCTGAGTAAAACTCGTAAGACTGCTGTGAATTTTTAAGCTATGTGTTTATTCGAGGGACTTATCTAAAATCTTTATTTTCATGAATCGTTTCCTTGGGAAGCTTAGTTGAAGGTGCTGTGGCGTCGTGGTGTAATCCAGCTGACTCGTGGTGTCAGAAGCTCAGTTTGGTCAGGGTTCGAACCCAGCCACAGTAGCGTCACAGCCAGGGTCGAGGTCTCGATTAGTTAACCTGCTACTGAGATCATAGCGACTGGCGCTAAAACACCATTTCACCTTAGTCCAGAAGTGTGTAATGCATGAACTACGGTGTACATCAGGGAGTTGACAAACAATTCTCGCCCCCCTTCCCTGTCGAACTGATCTACGCGTTTTTAATAGGGAGCACCTTAATTCGGAACTCGAGGTTTGAAATTCCCAAAAAATTTAAGAACTTTAAGGAACTAACGGAGATCGGATGAAAAACTAAGAATAACTTTTTTGAAGAACAAAACGGTTTATATAACTAAATAACCGAATATCTATATTTATCATTAATGGCGAACACTGGGATAGATTTTTCCACAAGTGGCATACCACAATAGATGGGATTCGCGCCTGGACTGCATGACCAGAGAGCAAACGACGTTTCCACTGAGCTATAGAGCTCAATGAAATAACCGAGTAACCCTCCAAATCATACAGACCAAGGCTCTCCTCCCTGTCTCTCCTGGCTCTTCGGGCTGTTTCGATGAAAACGATGCAAGTTTAAAAGAATTTGCTTTAATAATTAATAGTATTAAAAAATATTTCACAAGGAACAGCCTCATTTTGTTGACAAATTAAGGTTGATGTATTTTGACTGTTTATTTTCAGATATGGTACATAGTGTTGGAGTTCGACAATATGCTACCCAACCTCGTACCCAGGGCAAATAGGACCTCTACGTGAACACTGCGCTGCCCCATTTGATGCGGGCTGAGCTAACAACAACAACAACAGATATCCTTGGGAACGAAGTTGGCACGCTACCCTCTCTAATGAGCACCCATTTTTATGTTTGAAGAATTCAAACATTATGCAGGGGTTTTCGGCAAACCGGAAGAAATAGACCTAGATACATACCTACATACATACCTAGATACCTAGGAATCAGGAATGTGTAACAAAAGATAGGAATTTCTATTCTCTGTGCACAATCTAAACAATCATTGAGTTAATTAATTATTTTAATTGCAATTCAAATGCATACAATAAAACAATTGAAGAGGTTGTTCCCAGTCTTCGAAATTTGGCATGAGTTTGAACAACAAACTCATTAGGAAACCATTAGCCAGCATGCGCTAAAATCTGGAACAAGCAGAAAAGCTGGGAACTCGTGGAATGAGTGGGAAAAACGGAACTGAATGGAACCATTGTAACATGCTGAAACAAAGTGGAAATAACTTGGAATCGGGGGGGGGGACCAATGGGACGAAGTAGAAATCGGTGGGAATAAATGAAAACGAGAGGTGACAAGATGGAACAAACAGGGAATCACTGAAGAAGATGAAGGAACAACTCAGAGAAAAGGAAATTACCGCAAACAAGCGAGAGCAAATTGAAACTAAATGGGGATCAATGACGATTGCGGGGGAAAGCAGGAACAAAGCCTGAAACAGCTAGGATCACAAGGAACAATTGTGGAGATTAATCCACACTGCAAGCTGCAAGCCAATAGGCTTATCTCAGGCTGATCTGCGCTGATCTCATTCTTCAAACATGGCTAATGGGTACCTTTAATCCTGTTTCACAGTGTTGCAATTTCCAAAGAAACGGGGCCTCTTGCACATCTAGACTTTGTCAGCTTTCCAACCATAAGGTTGCAGTAAAGCTAAAATTCTTTCCTGACCGAAGGTCCATTTTTCTCATCCTTCCGAAATGAAATGTTCCAATTGGTCCAGGAAGAAGCAATGGGCTTCAACCCAAGGAACAACTGAGATCAAATCGGTCCGTTTCGGTTTTCAGTTCCCAAGTTTCCAGGCAACAGCAACAACCGAGGTCGATTTCCGTTTCCCGCCAAAATTCCAAATCTATCTGAAAAACTGCCCGTTCTATAAACAACAGTTCACTGTTCACAGAACATCGTCGTTCAAAGGCCCTAAAATGCCTGATCAAAAGCAAGAAATTTATGTAAGTATTTTGGTAAAGATATTTTAAATGCATTAGACTAGTTGGATTGTCAAAGCTAAAACTAATTTAGCATTTGTCTCTTCTTCGCTAGACTCGTTAGGCCGTTCATCCCATCATTAAGTCCTCCTCCGCATGAAAACAAAGTAGATGTAGCTCCTAGATTAAGCCCCACCTCTCACGGTAAGCACACATACAAAGAGTGCATCCCCTATCCATCCTAAGGCATGCCCTTGCTTTTTCATTTATTTATAATTTTGCATTTTCAGGATGCTTTCATGAAATTTGCAAGGCAGCATGGATTCCAGGAGAGCAAAATGTCTCTTGTAGATTTTATTGATGATTATTCAAGAAGGGTAAAGGATGGCAATTTACTTTTTGAAACTTACTTTTACTGTAAAAGAACTTGCTCAAAAAAGTGCAAAAGACTTTCCAAAAAGAGCATTCATTTTATGAAATATTGGAAACTTTCTATATCAATAAGAGAATGATTTCAGAATCAATTTGCCCAATTGTTTTTATGCTTTTCACAGCTAAAGGAAGAGATCAAAAGAAGAGATGCCAAAAAACCAGGTAAAGAAAAGTCATAGTTTCTTATTCTTATTAACTTGTACACTACTTTATATGCCAAAATGTACTATAATATGTCAGTTCAAATCAAACTTCACCCAGACAAGTTAAAAAAATGTAAAGTGCATTTTTTTCACGTTTCTAATTTTACTTTTTCTCATCTTTAGCACCAAACATTCAGAAGAAACGACGTTCAGTCTGTATAGCACGTCAAATTTCGTGAGTTTTACAATATTGTAAAGTAAAGTTATAGAAAACTTTCTGACTGTGCAGTCAAGGTTTTTTCCTGATAAAATTAATCCCAACTGATAACTGACAACTAAAACTATACAAGGCCTGACTCATAAGTTATTATACCTCGTTGAAGTATATGGTAGATAAATCGTGGTTCTTAGTTTTGACGATTTTTTTCAAACCAATAGAAGTAGCTCCGAAGATGAAGATGAAGACGAAAAAAGATCCGAAGAAGATGGTGAAGAAGAAAGTGAAGTGGAAGATGAAGAAGATGACGAAAATTATTCAAGAGAAGATAAAGAATGCACTGAAATTGAAAAAGAATCTGATTTTGCTGAAGAACAAGAAGAAAACAATACAAGTTAGTTTAGGTTGTTCTTTGAATGAAAATTTCCATCTTGTTAACTCCGAAGGTCTTTCCGGAGGCACAAAGGCTTTGTATAACACTCGAGTCAGGAATTGCTCCTGGATGAGTCGAATCGGGCTGGGGCAGTTCTCTCGGATCCCGGGGGAGGTACTTAGTATCATTTGGGTACGGGTATGTGCCGCCCATATGGGTGGGTTTTGGGCACTGAAATTCTCTAAACATGGGTATGATTTTAACCAAAACCCCATAAAAGTGGGTGGCAAATTGAAGAAAAGTCGAAAGTTTAACTTTAATTCGGTCCGAAAAGTGGCAAAATCGCGTCAAAGATGTTCGTAGTACAATATCAAGCAATAAATAGGTCTAGAAAGTCTTATTATTCCCATATTCCGCTTATTTCTACTCATAAAATAGGGTCTGTTTCTGCAAAAGTTTACATTATAAGTGGGTGGGTTTCCGAAATCTGGGCGGCACATTCCCGTCCATAAGTGAAGTACCCCCCCCCCCCCGGGTCTCGGACGCAATAATCAACAACTAATTACTTCGCTGGTTTTAGATATCGAGGAGTTCTGGCCTTATCCTGACCCTGTTTGGAATTTTAGATATACAGTATGTTATTGCGATAAACAACGGGAAAATTTTCGAGCATACTTAAAAGCTTTTTTCATAGGGAAGCCGAATTGGCATTGTGTGTTTTAAACACCAATCAGTTTGAGGGATTCGGCGGGATGACCAATAGAAAATTAACTGAAGAGATGTTTCCGCTATTAATCATAATTTTGATGTTTTGTACTTCTGAAAAAAAATTCATTATTTTGTTATTTAAATTACAGCAGAAGAAGCGTTTTCACCTAAAGAAGACGAAAGGTAAGCTTTATGAAACAGCTCTATAAACAGTAAAAACCCGCACATAGAGCCTTCATTTATTAAGAACCTACAACCTGGAATAATACATTTTATACCGAATAAATAAGAACCACGTTTCCCTGATAACCAAGGAGTTCTTAATTAAGGGGACTCAGATCACTCACTGGGGTTTGAATACTAGTTGTGCTTGGCTTCACCTCTTGCATGGACTCAAAAATATTGCATTCAGAAACATCGAGAAGCAGGGTCCTGCTAAAGCTGCTAAACCTTGAGCCATGCTTTATCCCCCCCCCAAAGCTTTAGAACCCTCTTTTAAGAACCCCTACCCTGATTATGGCATAGACCTCATGACATAAGAACCTTAACATATGCGAACATATGATGTGTTTAGAAAGTTATGTTCTTGTGCACATTTTTTTACTGTGTTTGTGTTTGCACATTACAGCTTACATTCGAGCGATGACGATGACGAAGATTTCGATGATTGTAAGTTTCTGCTCTTTCGATTATAGCTAGAAATTGTGTCTCTGGTATGACGTTTTAATATAACCCCTGTAGTACACATTTTGATGTAATGATTATCGAATAATTCTGTTAATTCTGTGAACTCGTTTAAGTGTGGCCATTCCCATTCAAGCAAACCAACCAAAATGGAAGGAAGTTTACGACCAATTTCTCCTACAGTAGTTCCAGCAATCCGATTCAGTAGCGGTAGCAAAGACTTGTGTAGTAATAAGAAAGTACAGCAAGACTTCTTAAAAAATTATCGAAGTTCGTAACTGGATTCTGTAAATTTAAATGGTTCAAATCTAGATTTCCTATGAAACATTTTATTCTTGCCTTTCATATTTTTTAAGCTTGGTTTACATATAGTCGTTGAGAGTCGTTGATGGTTTTTCACAGCCTTTGCAAAAACTGAAAAACTCTCACAGAGACCGTAAAAGACCGTCAAAGACTCAGTCATAGAACTGATTTCTATCTCGGCGACCCTCAAAGATTGACAGATGCAGTCAACGACCCAAAAATTTGTATGGAAACATTTCAACGACTGCAAACGACCGCAAAAGACTGAAAGTATCCAAGAACTTTCAAGTTTTGGCGCCAAAAACGTGCCATAAATTCCAAGCGACCTGCAAAGACTGCGAAAGACCCTGAAAGACCCTCAATGACTTTGCTAGCGACCCTCAACGATCGAGTCTTTGACGGTCTTTTATGGTCGCTGTGAGAGTATTTCAGTTTATGCAAAGACTGTGAAAGACCGTCAATGACTCTCAACAACTATATGGAAACCAGGCTTTATTCTTCTTTCCTATATGGTAATCTGCACAGATGCTAAAATTTTCAATACAATTGAATTTTAGTTATACGCAATGTAAAAACGCCAAAGAAAAATGCAGCAACGGTTCTTTTATCATCATCCTCAGAAGAAGATGATGATGGGTGAGAAACTGGTTGTATATATGATACTATCTATGTAAAACACTACTGAAAGTTGGCCTGCCACGTTACTCATGATAGCACCCCACACATTCTCCACATCCTCTACGATACCTATGATAGCCCTCTATGTCGCAGTGCCAAAAACGAGTGCTCTTTAACCTTTATTTCCCAAATGAGCATACCTCTTTGTATAGAAACAATTTATCTATCACTACGAAAATGCTTTTACTTGTTCTATTTATGCCTCTTTTCGTTATCAAATTGGTGCTTAGGTATTTGTTCAAACTTGCGTATCGTATCGATGCTTAGACCCCAATTTCTAAATCATTAAAAGACTTTTAAGCAAGTATTCGGTGTGTATCTTTTAGCCTTAAAGATTTCATTGTCGATGATGTTGATGACGATGATGATGAACCAATAGAAACGAAGAATGGTAATTTATGAAAATTGATTTTTTCTCATTTACAGCAGCGACTTTTCTATATAGCCGATATAACGTCAAAGCTTTAGTTTATGTCCATTAAGCGCTCCTCTCTTAGAAGGTCACCTCTGAACCTTTTAAACTTTGGCCCATAAAGGCCTGCTACGAGGAAAAATTATCCCACCTTTTAGCCTATGACCTATTATTCCCACCATAGCGGATCGATAGAGTTTCACGGTATAGACCGACCTAAATTTATTTAATTTACCTAATATCATGCAGTTCGTTATTTTTCGCCTTTTGTTTCAGTGAACGAATCAAAATGGCGACAAACTTATGAAGTTGGGAGTTCAAGTGAATCGTGAGTGGATAAAAAGAATTAAATTTTCAATCGAACTATACCTCATTCTACTTCTCATCTCATTTACTCAAAATCTAAACAATTAAATTTGCTGCACAAAACATTGTTAATCAATCATTTGAAATCGATGTTTTTCTACTGTTTTCTCTGCCGTCCCAATCATTCGAAATTATTTGCTAAGCAAATAGTTTGACTTGACTTGACTATTTGGCCTAGTCATGGCTAAAACTTGTTTGAGTTGTACAAGAGACGAAAAAAGGTTTCGAGTATGTCCCATAATTTTTCAGCTATTCATCGCGACCATAAAACATTTTATAAGATATTTTAAGTCTTCCCAAACACTGTGCAGGAAACTTTCAAGTGTTTCTCATCAAAAAATGTTTGAACGTTTGGCCGCCCTTCAGACTCTGATTTCTGATAATTACATGAAATGACCTGTACGCCATTGGCAAACGAAAAAACATTGTTTGTCAAACATTTGAAATTCGTTTCCAAACATTGTGTTGACGTTTGACTACGTCACAAAATATTTGATTTGTAAACATTTTACCTCAGAAGGTTTGTGAGTTAACAGAAAAACATTTCCCAATTCAAAACGAAGGAGTACAAGAACATTTGATGCAACGGTTTGGGCTAAACGCTGAGCGGCTTAACCTACAAACATTGCGTGACACGCAAAATTAAGAACAATCTGTCCCGCGATAGTTTTGAAAAGCTCAGAAACATTTTCTTTACAAGCACAATATGTTTAGCAAGCAATGTTTGCCAGACGGCCAGATAGTCAAACACAAACACAATGCAGAAAACTTCAAATATTTCGCAAATAATATTCGATCGTTTGGCCAAGGCCGTAAGGCAAATCTTCACAAGGCAAATTTACATCATTCGCTGCGGGGAATGGTCTAATAGAAAATGCAGTTCTGCGCATGTGTGTGGGACGAAGTGGATCCCTAAACTCACTACATAAGTCCCACTACGTCGTTCAATGTTGTTGTTGTTTTCTAGAATCGCTTAGTGTGGAGGGACAAATAAGGAGAGCGCGAACTAGAGACTCTTGTCGTGAGTCTAGTGAATCTCTTCGCAGGGAGCATTTCGCTTTGTGAAGATCCAACTCGACGGGAAGAATCGTTTGGTTTTTTTTTTTGGTTTTGGTTTTTATTGGTTTAGTTTCAATTTTTTTAAATTAATATTATATTTTTTGTTATGTTGTAGTTTAGTTGTAGACCATGTATCATATGATAAAGCGTCAAATTATGAAAAAAATCTTATACGCAAAAAGCTCCTTTTTCGGTCTTACTCGCTGATTCCAATGTATCTACTTAGTACCCGGGAAGGGACTTGTTTTATTTTTTACTTTCTTAAGAAGGGTCTTATAAAGGGTTCGCTTATTGATAAAAATGAAAAATATCGAAAAATATTCTGCCTTTTGCCATCAAGCAGAAGTTTTGCGTTTGAATGGCTAAGACACACCACATAGTAGCATTGCATTAGGGATTGCATTATAAGTCTTTGTCAGTGACTTAATTATATATCTTCATTTGCAGCAGTGAAATTGAGTTTACTCTTCAAAGTTCACGAAAGACGAAAAAAGTGAAAACCCGAAATAGTGAGGAGATCAATTATTTTCAATTTATATATTATTTTCCAGAAAAACGGACTATAATTAAGAAGCAACTACGATCGACCCAATGTAAAAAGTACCCGTTAAAGAAATAGTTGTCTCAATCGCCTCAAACGCGGTTTACAACGAAATCCAGTGAAGTCTCAAATTCACACCGAGTATCCTATCTCTCGTAGCTAGCATCTTTAGCTCAGGAAACCACTAACACTGGATTCTTGCCTCACATCATGACTTCATTCTACAGCTTATTGTTTCATGCACTAGCTGACCCAATACACTTGTATTACTCAAAGACTAATTACTGTATGATATCTTCAAAATTTCTCATTTACAGCATTCAAGACTCCAACAAGCTCAAGATGTAAGTAACACCAAGTTTACTTATCGATTTTTATCACTCAACGATGAAAGAAAATCTAACTACTGTATAACACACTCGCACTCCTTTTGACAACAAATGATATGAAAGATTCCTAGTTTTGTGTCAGTGTTCATATTACCGAAGGCCTTTTTGGGAAGGCAAGGAGAGTAACCATTCCCACTAAAATGGCATCAAATTAGCTATTTGTCTGCGTTACCGTGGCGAGCTTGTAGCCAGGTACAATGGCTACCAAAAGTGTTGAGCCTGGGGGGAGGGGACTTTGTAAAATTTGGGTACTTGGGACATGCCGGCCGTAACGGTATCGTTTTTCACAATTTTGGTAAAAGGTAAGGTGTTGACTTTTACGATATTGGTGTAAGGAGTGTTGCCGATTTTACACTGCGTCATTTTACAGTGGGGTATTAATTTTCAAAAATTGGTATAAGGTCGGGTATGCTTTTGATGCTTGGGCGTCCCTAACAAAATTCGATCAAGTGCCCCCCACACAAGTGGCGTACCCAAGGGGAGATAATGGGGTCCCGACCCCCCACTTTTCAAAAAATATGGTCCTCGAAATTTGTACAAAAACGCTGTAAAACTCGGGGGTAGACAGAAACGATTATTTGCCCGAAACGATGTTAGCGACATGGAAAATACGGAACATAAACTTTTGTTTTATTGTAATTACTGTTCCTTTCTTTTTCTATTTATAGTGCTCAAAACTCCAAAAAGTTCAATTAATACGCGTAAGTATTCTTTTTTAGTAACTACTCTCTCTCTTAAGTCCACCAAACGGTTATTTCATATCCCTCTATATCTAAGCCCAAAATAGTATAAAGTTAAAACAACCGCTCACAAGAAACTAGATTATTCAGCCATGTCTTGTTGATTTTGATTGCGGTGTTCTGCAGAAGTGTAGTATTGTTTAATAGTACCTATACCTATACCGTATTTAGTGCCTATACCGTGGCGTATTTCTTTCAATAAGTGCCCTCCCTTGAATGGCACCCCCTTTGGATTTAGCTATCCATCAGGTTGGTCCTAGACATGCCTTTGATAGTTATTAAAGGCAACTGATGGGAGGAATCAAGAAACACCGTTTACTATACTCCTGGACCAAAGCTTAGGAGACACTAGCAATTTCTGACTGCATTGGGTAATAAATGCTTAATTTGTTATTAAAAACCCTTCCCCCAAAGTCAATGTTGTGTTCAGATGAAAGAATAGAGACACACAAACAGAAAGTGTTTTCCAAGTCTTCAAGATTGGTTTTAGGGGGATGGGTGTCCAGATTTGACGAGAAACCCTCAATTTTCGTAAGTGTCTCCTGACTAAGTTGCTGCAAAACTTAGTTTTCGTCAGAATGTAAGTTTATTCATCAATATTCAGATAATTTCTCCGTTTTGAGAAGGCTTTTCAAACAAGCCCCCGGGCATTTAATGGAGGATATACCTCGATAAATTCTCTCTAACAATAACTTGAATCATTGTTACGTATTTCGGTAGCAAGTGTACTGGATAGTGTAACAACACCCAAGACACCATCAAGTAGCAGAGCAGCTTATAGC